>JAAGNO010013187.1:0-50218 GCA_033439905.1 Ceryle rudis | reverse complement strand
CTCCTGTCAGGAGCTGGCAGAGCCAGAAGGTCTCCCCTGAGCCTCCTTCTCTCCAGGCTCCACAAGCCCAGGGCCCTGAGCTGCTCCTCACCACCCTTGTGCTCCAGCCCCTTCCCCAGCTTCGCGCCTGCTGAGACACAGCGCTGGGGTTCTCAGCGAGCTATTGCCCGCAGCACCCCCGCTCCCCTCCTGCCGGAGCCAAATGACCACAGGATCCTTATATACCCTCGGTGAGGCGTGGCCAAAGGGGATTGGCTGAGAGCTCCGGCGGCGGCGCCTGATTGGTCAGCGCTCAGACGCAGCCTCGCGCTCCCCTGAGGGGCAGCCTCGCGGGTGCGGAGGGGCCGAGGCGGGACCACCGGCAGAGCCTCTGGCGCAGAGCGGCAGCGGGGAGCGTGGTTCCCTCAGGGGGCTGAAGGTGTTCGAGGAAAGCTGGGAACACCAGGACGGGTGACTTCTGTGTAACTTTGTTTCCCGAGTTACTTCTGGAAGGCTTCTCTTACACAGACACAGAATTGCCCTGGTTTGACATAAGACCTTTTTGGATCCAGCAAGACTGAAACCTCACATGAACAAAAAAAAAAAGGAGCATTTTTCAGGAGGATGGCTTGCAAACGTAAGCATCAATTACTTACATCTGTCTGGTTAAGTATCAGTGCGGACAGATGATTACAAATGATTCCATTGCTGCCATTTGCAGCCTTTTCACCGGGCGCCAAAAATCCCTTTGGTTTTTCAGAAACCCTGTGACCTTGGTCTTGCTCAGATCCCAGTCCAGGGAAGCATCTGAACATGTGCTCCCACCTCTGACCATCCCCAGATGCTGAAAATAACACTGGCGCTTAACAGACTTCAGAATTAAACCCAGAATGGGGGAAACCTCTTTTTTTTTTCATGTCCGCATGGAACAGCAGCAGGACATTAAACTGTGACATCTTGTAGGAAATAATGAGGAACCAACAAAACATCGTGAACTGAAACAGACTTTTGACCGACCCTATCACAGAGTGTTCAGAGATGCATACACTAGACCCACGCTTGCTTGCAGCCATGGCATCAGCTGGACACCAGCTGCCTGTCTCCAGGCTACCAGCCCTGCTCTGCCCAAACTCCTTCCATCACCCGGCTCTTTGAACCCTCCTGGAGGAGACTGACTTGGGTATAGTGACTTTCACTGCCAGGCTTTTTGCTCTGCCTTTTATCATGGTGGCAAACCAGCCTGTGTTGAAGGCCAGCTTCCCCACCCCTTCCCCCCCAACTCACAGTACAACCCACGCAACCAGGGACGGGGACAACCATGACTCCCACCCACAGCCCCCACCATAGATCTGCTAATTACACTTGTCTCAAGGTCAGTCAGAGCGAACCTGTTCCCTCCAAGCTGGGCTCTGGAGCTGAGTTGGGTGGCAGCTGCCACTGCCTCCTCATCCCAGCTGATGCCAAGCAAGCAGCCTCATTACATGCTGCTGGATCTCTCTGGCATGGACACAACCTCCTCAAGGCAGTGGGGTAGGGCATTAGCTTTGCATCATTACTGTGGCTGTGGTTTGGGCTCCAGCCCTGCTGACATGCAAATTCATTCAAAAGGGGTTTTTGCAGCCTCCTTTAGGGTATTGCAGAGGGGAGAAGCTGAGAAGGTTGAGCACATCCCAACTGCACAGCAGAAGAACCTCAGTGCACCTCACTCCCTGTACTCAGTGCCTATGTCACAGGAAGCTATGCAGTCTTCCTCCATCTCCTGCCTAGCAGAGCAGCTTTGAAATGATGGATCTAAAACTGACCTGCCTATTCCCACCAACTCCTTTCCTCTGGCTTTACTCCAGGTCTCCACCCTTCCTGGAGCCAGTACTCCCAGAACTAACTTCTCCCCTACCTTCAGTTTGCTGATGCCAAAGCTGTGTTTCATCACCTGCAGCAGTCCCGCAGAAGAACCTCACGAGCTGGAGAAAAGCTATAAGGAGCAGAATAAGTATGGAGCTTTATAGCTAACCAGTGGCCCTCCTGCCATCTCCTGCCTGTACCTCCCACCACTCACAGCCCCCTCCCCTCCCACATCAGCTACATCTGCCCCCACTCTGCCTCTTCTCCACTTCACTTTTCTTCCTCCTCTCATCTCCAAGGCAGCTTCTAGCATTCCTGCCTGGGGACTGGCCATTGTTGGGTTGACTGGTCTGCAGGCAATGGATGAATTGCACCATTTCTTCCTTCATCGGGACTCAGCAGTTGCCAGCTCACACTTTCTGCTAAGTTTTTTGGGACCACTTAGTACCCCTTAAGCTACCACACTGAACACAAGCCCTGGAGCCGGGCCAATGCCCCTACTCTGAGTTTGCTTCTTCTATGCCAAGAAGCAGAACAAGCCTCTTCTCTTGCTTGCATTTGTGATCTAGAGCCTATTTCTGCTGGAAATCGGCAGTTCTGTGCTGGAGCGGTGCCTCTTGCGCTGCATTGCTGCCCTCTCCTGGACTCTCCAGCAGCCGCTGGGCTCGGGAACGTTTCAGCTACCGCTACTATTCTTTTCTTTGAAGCCACGAAGGTGGGAATCCTTCCCTATGTCCTGTGCCCCTCGCATGGCAAGTCCTGGCTCTGAAAATGAAGAGATTTGAAGCTGCGCTTTCTCCTGCCCGGTTCTAACCTTGACATAACCTTGACCCCGGCAAATGCTCTGGCTTAAATCCTTCCCAGGGGCTGCTTTTTCAGGAGTATATAAAGAAAGTGCTATAGGAGGGAAATCAAATCATTCCTCAGCGCAAAACCGACTGGGAACGATGCCTTCCACAACCTGTATGATAGACCTCCTCATAACTGCCAAGTCCCACTGTGTCTGGAGACGCCAGCGTTGCAGATAGATGCAAACAGAAGCCGATCTTTGTTAGCAAAAGGAGGGGTTGTAGTCAGAGTTATTTGGGAAGAGAGATACAGGGGGGATAAGAAGGATATCCCTCTTCTCTGTTCCTGGATATTTCAGTCAGTGTGAGGTGGCTGGGAACACAAACCAAATGGGACAGCAGTGGCTGGTGGGATGCTGTTCCTTGTGCTGTTCGTTGTGCACCTGGAGGGAATCTCAAAAGTTGTCCTTCTTCTCCTCCAGAGTCAGTGTGAGAGTTGTCTCATCAGTCCCAGTAGCAAGGTTAGGGGTCACAGCAAGAGGTGGTGCTCTGTGAGTGTGCTTCTCATCACCCTGAGATGTGCTGGTGTCCAGATGACTGGTGTCACTGGCAGGCACAGCATCGAGGCCAGCCTGGGAGTCCTGCCTGGGGATCTTGAAGAAACTGGTGACCATCTCCATCCTTGTGATGCTTTCTGTCTTCTTGGAAGCCCTTGGAGATGACATCCAGTACTCTCGACAGAACCAGTAACAAGAGCAGCTATAGAGAGACAGGAACCCATAGTGAAAACTGGGAACTTAGTGCCAGGAACCAGCACCAGAGCCCTGCAGCCACCCAGCACCAGCCCTTAGGACCAGGATTCCCCAGGGTCGTTCCCAACCACTCCCTATATGACCATATAAGCTATCACCAGGGATTGTCCCAGCTGTTGGTGACCTGCACCCTTATTCTGTCATGCCAGCTCCTGCTGGTGTCACAGAGAAAGGCTCAGGTTTTCCTCTATCTCCTGTTGCAAGGAGGAGTGTAGAGCTGGGGGACTCAACTCAAAGATACTGCCCCCACAGTGTCCCGTGTTGGGAGAAGGAGCTTAGACTTACAGGATAAAGAGAAAGTTCATGGCTAGTAATGCTGGCAAGATGATAACAATCAACTCCGGGATCCTGTGCACGATCAAGAGAACTGAGGAGACAGAAATGGGTGGGACTCACTCAAAGGGAAAAGTCCCATTGCTGAAGGCCCTGGAGATAACCCTGATGCTGATTCTCCCCAGCCCCAGAGACAGGCAGGGATCTTGTGACCTACGTTACTCTTTGCAGTGAGGCTGTCGGAGCAAGTTGGGGGCACTAAGGTGAAGAGAGAAAAATCAGATTGTTCAGCATTGGCCTGGTGTGAGGAACAGTGAGGGAGCTATGATCTCTTCAGGGATGGTGATGGAAGATATGAGAGCTACCAGTCTGCAGAGGGATCCCCAAGGACTGTAGAAGTTGCCATGGCCAACGCACTTGGGGCAGCTGCTCTGGGGTCCCACTGTAGCACCTGCCCTCTCTTAAGAGTCCCCCAGTTCCCTCCCTGCCCTGCTTCAGTAGCAGATGATCTGCATACCCTGCTTGGTCCTTCCCATCTTGACACAGTCCGTCATGGAGCTGGCACCTGGCACCTTGGTGATCATGCCATCCTTGCAGGGAGTGCAAAATGCCACCCCGTAGATCGGGCTGTAGGTCCCGACAGGGCATGGGGAGCACTGGTTGTTCTTAGGAGGGCTGAACGTTCCTGGTGGGCATACAACTGAGGAGAGGACACAGAGAAAGGCCTTTCTAAGCAACAGGACTGGCCACTTGATGAAGTTGTATTCAACAAAGAGTTAGGGAAACTGAGTCCTGATGCTTAAGGGCTCAGAATGATCCTGACCACTACATTCCCTGGGCTGGGTAGGAGAGTAGCAAGGGCCTGGAAACACAGCGCTGTGCATGGGGAGGGGAGAGACAAGCCGAAGGGAAGAAGAGGGGGGACCAAAGGGCTGTGGTGGACCCCTGGCTCACTGCAACAGTTGAGACATCTTTGGAGCTGCTTGGTCTGCCCGTAGCCCCCGCTGCACTCCTTGGTCTTTAAGATGCCGACAAACTCGTTGGTGAAGTCGATGCTGGGGATATCAGCCCCAGTGATGTGGAAGGACTTGTGCTCCTTGAAGAATCTGGTAAGGGCAAGCTGGACCTAAGGAGGGCGGAGCAAGCAGAGCTCAGCACGGCAGTGTTGGAGTCCAAGAGGGAAGCTGAGACCTTGTTGTACAGAACATGTCCTCCCAGCACCATAGCGCAGGAGCTGTGGCGTGTGAGCCAAGGGGGACAGGCACTGCTCACCAGTCTGAGTGGGAGCTCTGGCAGGGCCCCAGGGAGACTGAGCAAACCCTCAGGGGTGCTCCTGTTCATTCCAGCACTGCTGAAAATATCTGGACCTGGAGAGAGTGTCCCAGTTCCACACCTGCCCTGTGCCATGCTCCCTCCTTTGTTGGTAAGTTAGCCCCAGGGCTTACCTGCCCGAGGTTGTGCTGGACTGTTTGGCGGTAGCAGTCTGTGACTGTCTCCATGTCCAGGGGGTTGCAGTTGTCATCCCAGTGGGGCCCAAAGAGGGACACTAGAGTATGGAGAGTCACCAGTGCAGCTCAGGCCACCCCAGCTCCAGCAGGAGATGGACAAAGCCCTGAACCAGTCTAGTCATTAAACTCAACTGTCTTCTAAGAGCCCCTAATTTCACTACACCCCCTTCAGCCCTGTGCTGCCTCCCTCTTCCTGCTGCAAGCATAAATTCAATGACTGAACTCCTCTCTCTCCACCCCAATGCCAGTTGTCCACTGGGGACTCTACTGTGGTGCTTCTGCTCAGAGCTTTTACCTTCTAGCTGTACTTGGATGATGAACTGATCTGAAACATTGCTGAGTGAGGGGAAGCAGAAGGTGTCAGTGAGCTGGACTTTGCAGTGCTGCTCTATCTCCAGCTGCCTCAGCTTCTTCTGTAGATCCCACAGGAATCTTTTGGTCCACTCATCCTTACAGAACTTGCCATGGAAGAGCAGCACAGTGTCCAGGCCTCCGAGAACATGGTAGCCTGTGGGAGAAAATCTCAAAAGGTGCCATGTTCTTCTCCCTTGCCAAGAGAGAGCTACCTTGTCCAGAGGGCTGAGTATGGTCCCACCCCTACTCTCACCCCATGGTCTTTCCACCCTACCTGTCTTTGTTGCCCGCCCCCCACTCAGTAGCATGGCACTAGACTCACCAAAGATGTGGTAGTGAAACCTTTGGGATGCAGGGACCCCATGCTTTGTGTAGGAGACGATGCACGAGTAGTTCCCACTGTCACCTGCTTGGAAGTGTTGGAAGAGGAGATGTCCCTCTTTGGTGACTGACAACAGCTTGGGAGCTAGAGCAAGAGACATAAGGATTGATGGTGGTCGCTGGGAGCTGGCTGTCCTGTCCTGAGCTGGCCCAGTTCCTGGGTGGCTGCAGCATGCTTTCCTGGACCACCCTGCATTTGGTCTCCTTAAACCACTGCTGAGACTCTACAAGGACTCCCAAAGCTGCTTTTCCCCTCCCTTCTCTGATAAATTATTGAGAGAGACGGAAGAAGAAATTAAGAAACCCAGTGTCCTCTACTCTGCCAAGAACGTCACTGTCTGCAAAGAACCATCAAAATGCCTGAGAACTTTCTTAGCAAAGCCTCTCAGAACTTACTAGTAGAGAGAAAGGGG
The DNA here is from genome assembly GCA_033439905.1 of Ceryle rudis. Classification (NCBI taxonomy): domain Eukaryota; kingdom Metazoa; phylum Chordata; class Aves; order Coraciiformes; family Cerylidae; genus Ceryle; species Ceryle rudis. The sequence goes on along the minus strand of JAAGNO010013187.1, from coordinate 43,868 downwards.
TAAATACGATCCCATACAGTATTACCCCATAATCTCTCGTCCTTTCTGCAGTTCAGCACCCCCCAACACATGCAATCTCATGACATCCCCGTCTTCATGTGCCCCTCACCTGCTCCACAGACCTGCTCCTTCCTTGGGCGGCTGTTTCCCCTCCCACCCCTCTCTTGCCTTTATGGTAGGAGAGCCCATCACAGCTGCTTGCTCCTAACTGCAGCTGAGAGGAGCCAGGACCTTACCTGCCCTATCCTGAACCCAGTGGTAGGTGGGATCAGCCACCTCCAGCTCAGCAGGGCTGCAGGGCAGTGAATATGAGCTGCTCTCCATGTGGATGAAGACAACGTCTAGGCCAGAAAAAGAGAGACAAAATCTGAGGGCAAGTTTGAGGAGTTTCAGGGCATTGTGAAAAACAGGCCTGGAGCTAAGAAGAGGGCTGTGAAGCCACTGGAGCAGGCTGGGAACCTGTGTGGCATGTGGATGGACCCAGACCCACCAGGGACCATCCTGAAGGGAGATCTGATGTTGTTTATATGCTTGGAGGAGAGAAAATGCCAGGAGCTGTAGGAATAAGTGGGAAGGAGTGAGGCTGTGGGGAGCAGGGCTGGTAGAGATCCCAGAGTCAGATGTGAAGCCACGTCCTCTGCCCAGGTCATTGGCAGAGTGGGAAGCAAGGAGAGGGTCCTCTCACCACCGCCTGGACCCAGGCTGGATGGAGAGATTACTTCACCTAGTAGTTCAGCAGGAGAACTTTGCAGATCTTACCCCCTTGGTGTTCCTGGCTGGAGATGGCTGGCGGGTCCCAAAGCGGGGACACTGGCTCTCCTAGGAGGAAAGCACAGGGGCAGTGCTCAGGTTCTGCTTTGAGGATACTCATCTCACTCTGGTCTCCTCTCCAAGGCTCCTGTCAGCCCTCCAAGAAGTCAGAGCAGAATATATCCCCCTCCATACTGATCTTTTACCTGTGCAGCTACAAAGCACCACAGCCAGCATCCCCATGGTCCCCAATGTCCTTGGGATCCCCATGGGTCCCCCAAGGTCTGGCCAGATGCCTGGAGCACAGAGCATGTTGACCTGTTGCACAGTGTGGAACATCTTGTTACCATGGCAGTGAGGAATGTGCTGCTTCTCCTGGTCACCTTAGCTCACAGGCTGAGCAGGGGCAGAGTCATGTCTCCTGTCCAGCTTGGTCACACTCACCAGGTCTGGACTTCGTGGGAAACACGGCCTTTCTTCTGGTGACCATCTAGTCAGGACACACTAGAGGAAATACAGCTGGGGACATCCTAGTAGAGTAACATGGTAGGAGAGATGATCAGGTGGAAATGAATAAAAAAATAATCCCCCTACACCCCAACTCTCAAATTTCTCTGACAATTTTAGCATAAATAAACCGGATCTGGCCTGAAATTGCCTAGGATAAAACCCCAGACTTGTGCAAGCATCAGAATGACTGATGGTTTCCTTTCAGTGTAGGATATGGGATTGTGTGTTGCCTTCAGCCTGGTGCAGGCTGGGTCAGGGCACAGCCGTGGCTTTTCTCCATGATCACCTCTTTGTACTAAACAGGGAGAAACTTGATAGTATCTTTGAGATCTTCACTCTGTCAAATTTGGGTGAAACTCGTGTTCAAAAGTTATTATGAAGAGGGCAGGCGGGCTCTGAACGACTCTGTGGATCTCATGGCCTGAGGGAACCAGGCTAAAAATATATATGGTCTGAGGCAGGGGTGACACATCTGAAATTTGCCAGGTTTGCTTCATTTTACCTCATTGGCTCATTAAGGGATTTCTTTCTGAGTTCTCAGAAGATGTGTTTAGCAGTCACTGAATGCGTGCTGCAGCACTGGGTGAAAAGATACCCTTCTTACATAGCAAGGATCTCCCATCCCTGTCTGAAATGCAAAAACTCAAGCTCACGTGTGAAGCTGAAGTCAGCTCATCCATGGTAAAATGCCAAGAATACAGATTCACTTTCTTACCGTCTTACAGTATTTGTTATTCATTTGCTTCTCGTGGAGAGAGCACGGGCACTGCGTCAGTAAGTGCATAGAAAGATCATTCCCTGTATTATTCTGACCAGGAATTAACCTTCCTTCTTCCAAAAGAGCAATGTGTGTTACACTCCCATGCAAACTCCATCTCTAAATCAGAACTGATGCAGGATTGTCTCAGTCGCTGCATCCCTGCATGGCTGGAAAGGGGATGTCTGGGATTTGTGGGCGTTTTGCATCAAGGAGGTTTCATTTTCCCTTGCTTTGTATGAAATGCAGCAATGCCCAGAGGTGGAGGAACATCCTGTGGTGCTGGACAGACACAGACCGGCTTTCTGCCTCTGCCACTGTCCCTCCCTGCTCCCTGCCGGCAGATCTCACAGGATCTCAGTCTGTTTGTCCTCACATCGGTCCCTAAAATTGGCTGGGGAGACCTGGATTCACAGAAATCAAGTCAAAACCAGCTAAGGCCAGGATACATCTAAACCCAGATTCACGAGGAGATAGAGGTGTCCAAGTATGATCTCTGGTGGAGATTGAACTTGTCTAACAAGTCACCAGCTTCAGCACTGAATGAGAAGGTGCCCTGGTCCCTTGGGGTCTCCCCAAAGGCACCCAGGGAACTACTGCAGGGCTACAAGAGGAACAAGTGCTTTGTGGCCATGGCTGGCTCCTAGCCATGAGATCCCAACCCGTCTATGCTGTTTAGCACAAAGGGAACATGCCCCTTTCTGCAGCCCTTGAACTCTCAAGGAAGACAGGGGTGGATCTCTTGAGATCATGATGCCTTCTAAAGATGTCCTTTGGGTTCCCACTGCCCCAGAGCAACACCTAGAATGACTTCAAGGAGCACCACCTAGAGATGTCACCCTAGCTGCTATGTCTCTTGGTTTCAGACTTGGGATCGATGATTTGGTGACTGTATTCTTCTCTGGGAGCTCTCTCTGCTAAAGACAGCAACAGTGGTTATCGTAGGCAATCAACAAGTTGTGTCAGCACCACAGGGTTGCGTTTATCTCCTGTGAAACCCTCAGCTCTTGGGACAGACATCGTCATGTGGCTTTCCCCAGGGAGAATGGCAGAGCAAGGGATTCCACACTTCAGATCCTATCAGGAGTCAGTTGAACATGGCTCATTAGGAAGGAATTATGTTCTGATCTCTCTACCTGTGACAAAAAACATTGATGGTGATAAATATTCAACATGGGCACCAAAGTAATAAGGCTGGCATTTATTTCTTGGCTCATTTTCCTCTGTGAAGGGTCAAGGGTTGCTAATACAGGCAGGAGCTGCTCTGATACCACCTCTGAATTAACCCTGGTGTTGCCAGGCTGTTCTCTGAGACCTGAAGAAGGGCTTTCAGTGCTTGGCGGGTCAGAGTCCAGCTCTTCCATGAGCTGTTTCGTGTTTGTGAGCAATGCAGAGGAAGGAGCAGCACAATGGTAGGGTTAGAGGCAGGGGGGACCATCTGAGCAGCAGAAAGGACAGTGTGAAAAAGCAGGCTAGGGGATGGAGGGAAGCACAGTTACTCTGCGTGTGGAGATGGGTCTGAGTGTTTTGGGGGAGCAGATGGTTGAGAGGGGTAGCATGCTCAGCCCCAAAGGCACCTGGAAAGGCTCAGTGGCTTCTAATGTGAAAGATGATGATGCCTCTTTGGCAGGTGACATTAGGGACATAGAAGAGAAAGGAAAATAGCGGTGGCCTCTGCTAGAATGAGGTGAAATAGCAGGAGGAAGACAGCAGAGGGTAGCAAATGCCTGAATTCCTCTCCTGGCCTTGCAGGGCTGGTGTGATCCGCAGACACGGCTGGGTGATGCAGCCTGGTGTGGATTCCCAGCGCACATCGGGGCAGATTTTGATTAAAAATAAAATTGGGAACAAGACGTTTTGATAAGATAAGTTTTTATCGCAAAAGGCTTGTTTTGAAAGACAATTCCTTTAGAAATTTCCTGCTGAGATATCCCCACGGACCCTCTCACTGCCAGGGAGAAGGCAAGGCAGAAAGTGATGCTTTGATTATAAACAGAGTGGAAGGTTTTGACCAAATGTAAAGAAACTTCTCCATGTGGGGATTTCATTTCCCAGGAAGGGTAGCAACTTTGCATCTTGGTTGCTGTTTGGACAGATTTTCCCTGACTTTTCAGGTCTGCTGTTTGCCCAGCTCTGCTGTGGTGTTGTACCTGTGGACTGAGAGGGTAGAGATCCCTCATTCCTTTCCCTGGGTAGCCTCCAAAGGCCACATCTGGTCTCACTGATTCAGGGGGGAAGCAGATTTCCTTCATGCTTATGGACACAGCCAGCCAAGCAAAAACCAAAAGCACAGCAGTAATTAACACTCGTATTGGAAGACCCAAAGCCATCCCCTGTGCCTAAATCCAGCTCACAGTCTTGCCACTGCAAACCAACCCAGTTGGTCCTGTTGAGACGTCACCTCTTGCGTGTCAAGGTCTCCTGCTGCCCTTTGCATGCTGTGGCTTCCCTGTTCAACACAAGGCACTGGGCCCGGGATGGCTGTAAATGCTCTAAGTGTCCTGCAGATGCAGAAGATGCCTTATTCTCTGTATCAGACTCAATGCTTTTCTTTGCCCTTAACGCAGCTGGGAGATGGCCCCAGCTACTGGCTCATGTCATCACATCAAATAGGTTCATTCATCTTCATGAGAGAGCTGGCCGAGCAGGGCCGTGTGTGCCAGGCTGTTCCCAGGCTCTGGCTGTGGGGGAGTTAGGAATTTTATGTGGTAGAGAAGGACACAGAGCCCCGGGAACTGGGAGGGAACAGCTGCAGCAACCAGTCCTGCTGTGGTGGCACCTGGGGTATCCCAGGGCAGAGTTAAGGCTGTTCCCTGCTCTTCACAGAAAATCATTTAGATCCTCACCGAGTTATTTTTATGACTGTAGATGATTCTGCCAAGTATGAAGGAGCGGAGCTTTCTCATTGCGGCATATTTAGTTTGGTGTAATCAGTTTTCAGGCTCATGTCATCTGCCAAAAGAGGCTCTTGCAGAGATACAAGAGCAGTATCTTCAGCATTCTTAGGTGGCACTTAATGAGATCCCCACGGCTTATTGCTATGAGGAGTCTTTATTACACTAAGTGGGTTACAGAGAGTACAGGAGCATTTGTGAGGAAACCTCTTATGTGCTGCTTGCATGGCTACAAGACTCTGCCTAACTTTTGGCCTGTGCCCACAGGATTTGGTGTGTCAGGCACGTGAGCAGAATAGAAGTCACAAACTGGAGAGCAACTGGGAGATGCATTTTTGGGCTTATAGGGTCCACATTCCCCATTTACACTCGACACCTACCACCCTACCCTCCTTGCACTGGAACCCACAATCCAAACACACTCCCCCGGCCAGGGGGTACAACCTGACTGGAAAAGTGGCAGCTTGAAACATCACTTGATGCAGGAAAGTGACAGTGTGCAGGTGATTTTCAGAGCTGATTTGTCTGGCTCTTCAGTGACTTACACACCACATTTGACACCCCTCTGCTGTGGGTAGCAGGACCAAGTGTTAGCAGTTAGAGGGAGAGTGCAATAGGACTGGGACCAGGTACTTGGAAGTATTTTCTCTGCAGTTTTTGCTCGGAGTTCAATGTAATATTGCAGAGCTTTCTGTTCTGTTTTAAAGAAGTATACAACTATTTTTTCTCCTTGAACAAAGGAAGAGATTTTCCTCTTGGTTTTGTATTTCTGAGTCATTCCACATTATAGCAAATTGCTGGCAAAGTTGCAGTTATGGCTAAATGGTCACTTCAAATTTAAGACTCTTTTTCCAGCATCTTTATACCTTTCTAAAGCAAACAATTGCTCTTCTCGGATGAAAATTTCTCCTCACTTGGTCTCACACTGATGTCAAAATATTCTGGAAAACGGGGAGAAAAATCGATCTGGATCCCTGACATAGCTGATAGCATCTTTTCTTTTCCAGCTGGTTTTCCCTGTGCTGATGGCAGAATAAGACATAGTTCCTCTAATCTGAATTCTAATTAGGGGTAATTTAGCCTCTCTCTGAAAGCGAGGGCAAACAAAATACAGTGGTTTACAAACATGGTGGGCTGTTGGGTCTGTGGACTGGGTTATTTGCTCAGAGCTGGAAAGAATGGTTTTCCATCTCTGCTTGAGATGACCTGGATGAATCCAGCCAAGTCACAAAATCACGGAAGAGTGGGCATTGAAAAGGACTTCTGGAGATTATCTGGTCCAACCCACCTGCTCCAGCAGGGTCACCCAGAGCAGGGGCCCCAGGGTCGCAGTGTCCAGGCGGTTTGGGAATCTCTCCAGAGGAGACTCTACAGCCTCTCTGGGCAGCCCGGGCCAGGCTCTGGCATCTGATGCAATCAGTTCCCTTAACAGAAAGTGTTGAGGTCCTCCCACCTTACCACCCACTAGGCAGCACCCAAAACACTTGTCCCAGCTACAGCAGGGAGGTGGTGCAGCCATCCCAGCTGCAGCAGAGCACCTGGAAGGTGCAGAAAATGCGGTGCAGCCCAGGGACATCAAGTTAGAGGTGTGCAGAGTCACACCAAAGTGTCAGTAGACTTTTATAGCCCAGAGATAGTGAACAGCCTCTGCTTTTCACAGAAGGGAGCTGCTGGGTAGACACACGATCAGTCTGATCTCTGTCCATCTCAGAAGGGTTGCAGTGAAGCTTTCTTCCTTCTGTTGCTTTGTCTGGAGGAAAACTGACAGTGAAAGCAAAGGGCACCTTCTCTGCTGCTTGCTGCAGGCTCATCGGTCAAGAGCTGAGGCTCTTATTTCCCTCTCTTTGGCTGGTGAGGCTTTTCCTCTGTAAAGATTTTTCACGTCTGGTGGTGTCTAAACTTTGCCAGCCTTCGTACTGCCTGCCCCAGGACGGGTGTTTTAATCTTTGAGCTGTTCAGGGGAAGCCTTTGGATTTACTTTCTGGCTCCTGCCAAGATCCTCTGGGAACCTCTGGCTCTCCTTTCCTTTCCTGCTCTTTTTATCTATTCACCTGATAACATGGTGCAGAGGTCAGTGGTGCCAGGGCAGGGGTGATACCAAGCTGCTTCACTTGTCCTCAAACAGTTGGTGTTGGAGCTGGTTGCACTCGGCAGTGCTGCTGTTATAACTGTGCCCCAGGGCGACGTGGGGCAGCCTGTGTGTGCTGTGAGCCTGGCAAGGGACGCCGAGGCTGTGCATCTGATTTCCCTTCTGGCAGAGGTCAAACAGCCCTGGCAGGGCCATCGCATAGCCTGTTGGCAGAAGGGTGTAGGACCTTGCAGCACTGACTGAGGGGAGGCATCCTGGGATCTCTGAGGGATATGGATGTAATAATTCTGTTCCTGACACCTGCAGTTCTATGAGAAAATGTAGTGAACTGCAGAGGTGGGGAGGCAGGAGAGATCAGTCACTGCAGGTGCACGATTGCTCCCTGGAGGGAACTCGCTCAGGATATTGTTCAATGTAATTTTGAACATCCCAAATGATGCAGTTTCTATCTCTTCCACATTCAGGAGACTAATTTCACAGGCTAATACTTTTCCTTGCTGCTCGGCCTGGATCATCCCACCTCTGTTTTCACACAAGCAGCTCATCCATGCTGCCTTTGAACTCTCTTCCACCATAAATATTTCCTTTCCTTCCTTGGCAGCAACATCCCTTGATATTTGGAGATTGCAATTATCTCCCTGAAGCTGAGTCATCACAAAGCCAGCTGGATCTGCCTCTCTGCAGCTCCACGGGGCTCCCTCCTTGAGATCTTCCCTGCTCTTGATTTTAAGCTCTAAGCTTCCTTCACTGTGTCTGTGACTGAGACTAAAACTCTCGTGGTCCTGCAGCAGTGCTGCTGATGTCCATTCAGTGACCCCTGGGATGGGTACATCATCTAACACTTGTTCCTTCTCTACGTAACTGTTGAGTAAGACACCGTAGCTGTAGTAGAAACCACAGTGAGTTACAGCAATGGACTCATTCCAAGGCTGGATGGAAAATAGTTGACCAGTTTGAATGTTCAAAGTGTGTTAGTGCTTCAAAATGGGATGAGAAGGCAGAACTTCTCAAACTGGGAAGAAAAAACCAAACAATCAAATCAGACTGAACAGTTCAGTAATTCAGGATGTCTCATTTTGCCTTGGACCATTTGCATCTAAACTATTTATTTTATTTTATCATCATTAGCCATTGGTGCCAGAAGATCTTTTGAACCTTCTTTCACCTCAAAGCAGCTGAAACCAAATACTTGGATGATTTTAAAGCTTTGCCAAGTGTCTCCTTGAGGTGAGAAATACATGGCGAAGCCATCCACTCCTGTGAAAAGCTTCAATTTAGAGGAAGAAACATCAGTCACTGGAAGAACAGGAAATAATAGATCTCCTGTAGAGCCACTGGTCTGAAATGAATCACGTCCATCATGGCAGGGACAGCTGGGGACACAAACAGCTGCTGCTGGGCCACTTGAGAAGGATATTGCTGCAGCTGCACTGTTAAAACAGGGACATCCTTCAGCATTGCAGGAAGAATAGCTACAGGTGAAGAGATGATGATGAAGAAGGGACATGTGGGGATCAGTCCCAGCAGGTGTCTGAACCCTATGTGAGTGCCATGGCATTTGTCTGGGATTTACTGGCTCTGAGCTCATGGCAGCAAGGCTGCTCCCTATTTCATTATTGACTGAAGGGATGTTTGTTACTGGTCCCCAGGAAAGCATAAAGTGCAAGGTGAGTAACACTGCTCTTCAGAGAAGTCCAATGGGATCGTTCAGTGAGTCAAAAGCACAGCAAAACAGAAAACCAAGCCAAGATACCCAGTCCAGAGTGCTTTGGTTTCCAGCCTCTCCCTGTTCATCTCAGCAACTATGATGCCCATCTCAAGGGGTGGGCTGAGAGTTGGACAAGCAGGTGATGGGTGACGGCGGCAGTCTGGACCTTGGGGCTTTTCTTAGATGATCTGCTGTGACATTTGGAACTAGCTAAGCTCACAGCAAATGCCAGGCATGTTGCTTCTGTTGCCACATCTCTTTGTCAGAGCTTATCTTACAATTTTTGGCAACCGTTTTCAGATGATCAACTCCAAAGCTGTTCAAGCCACAGAGGTACTTCTACATGTTAGAACTTGCAACAGAGCATTGGTACTTTTAATCGACTTTGTCATGAGCACAGAGCAGGGAATGTCAGGTTGTCCTCTGATACAAGCCTGTGGTGTGCTGCGTGAAACCAGCTGCCAGGACTGCTGATGGCTTCCATCTGATGACAGGAAAAAGGGATGAGTCCGACACTGCTCTAGTTAATGAGTTCCTTGAGGGCAGCAGGGCCCTGTTTGAGACCTTGCAGTCCCTGGCCAAGTCCCTGGGGCTCTCTGGAGGGCAACAGATCTCTCTACAGATCTTGTCAGGCCTAGCAAAGCCCCTTGATGGTAACCTCTTCACACTCATGCTGGGTTTCTAATGTCGGTGTGTCCGCCTACCTTCCAGTCTTGCCACGCCTCTTCTCTACTGGATGAAAAAGCTTTTCAGAACCTGTCATTTTCACCTTTGAAGATGCTCATCCACTGTATACAAGTCACTTCTTTATCTTCTGTGACAAGTAAATTGTCTAAATCACAGTGCCTGGAATCAGAGCACTTCTGTTCATGACAACATTTATGGAGCCACTGCTCTCCTGTACTTGACGAGCTCTCACAGGGACAATTGTGTGACAACAGATTCATGATGTGCTTGGTCTCATCTGGAACTTATTCAACAGCCCTGGTTTGATGATCTTGGGGTCTGGGAGGTTTGTCAGCTCAGGGAGAGCTGGCAAGAGCTGGGGCAGATGGACCCTCGGCGGTTTGCAGATATTCTGGGCAGTTTCTAAGATGCTTATCTGCTAATAAAGTAAGAGCCAGGCAAAATACAGTATTCTGTGAACCTTGAGCATCTCTTGTTGTCAGTAGTTGTTACTTTTTTAAGTGGGTGACAACAGGAGTGACTGTCACATGGAAACCGGTGCCAGGCCATCATTAAGCAGTGAGCAGTACTACTTCTGCTGGCTGCTGCAGTCAGCTTCTCTGTCCAGCAGTGTGGATTTAAAAGACACCTTGGTTTTTTTCCCCTGGGAAAGGAAGAATCCCAGTGGGTGACTGCAGGTACTCTGGGTGGGATGTCTGTCAGCCACGGACAGCTTGGTGTCCCCAAACCCTTCTGCTATCAGACCAGACCCAGTTAATGGAGCACTCTCATTCCCCCAAGATTTTATCTCCACCCTAATAGCCACCTAAAATATGTCAGAGGAGCACAGAAGCGCCCTAGATCTGTTGTAAAGGTATCCTCGGGGTGTGGGAACCCTGTGGTTGTCCTTGGTGCTGATAACTTGGAGTATCAGGGACGTGGTATCTCCCTGAATCACCCTCATTTTGCTACAAAAAGCATTATATGCAAAAAGCTGTGCTCACCGTCATCATCAATGCAGCTCATGCGCACAGAGCAGAGGGTCAAGCAGCACAAATAAATCCAAGTCCTGCACTGGAAAAGAGCCCAGCACCAGGTGTCTACCAGCACACCCCACTCTGCATGACACTTTTTCGCTTGGCATTAACTTCCCAGGTGCTTTGAAAGCCCTTCCTTGCCCACCCTGGAGGAGTTCCGCAGTGCAGCACAGAGAGACATCTGAAATCTCACTTTTTTTTTTGTTGTTGTTTGTGGAGCTCTCAATTACACTGCTGCAGCTCCTGAGCACCTGTCAGTGCCATTGCCGGGGGCTAAGGGGTGGCAGGTTGGTTGTACACAGGGTATTTTTAGCTTGTAGACATCCAGAGGATGGCAAAAATGGCAGCTGAGCTGGCTTTCAGTGGGCTGGGGAGGCAAATTCCCCCAGGGATATTTTCTCCTTGGAGATCAGTGGAAGAAAAAAAAAAAAAAAAATTCTTCCTTGAAGGGTTTGTTTGCTAAGAAAAAGTTTAAATAACCTTCAGCTGCAATTTTGTACTGAAAATCACATCCCCAAGCTGCGGTCTCTGGTGGTGGAGCAACAGGACTCCTGGTCCAATAACCAGCTAATCCTCAATGCCAGGAGTCAGCATAGAAATAAAACCCCTGTAAGAACTTCCTTCTCATGTTTGTTATCCCTGAGATGAGCTATAGAGCAACACCACCCCCTCCTAAGGGCTGGCCCAAGTCACTGTCCTGGTTCAGCCCAGCAAAGCAGCGGTTGCTTGCCAAGGGTGGTCAGGGCATCGCTGGGAGGTTGTGGCTGAGCAGCTGCCAGAAGGGCAAAGAGTTGTTGTGTGGGACCGTGGGGCATCGTTACACAGCTTTGCTGAGACCCATACTCACCTACCAGCCCTGTTTGCTTTTCAAGCTGTGGCTCACACCTCACGCCCCCCCTGGGGCTGAAATTTTCAGAACCTTGAGCAAAAAAAAAGTTGAAAACTTTTTGTAAACTTTATTTACTTTTTTTTTTTTTTTTTTGCTACAGAATCAATACAGGCAGAGAGAGACAGCCCCTGTTATTGAAAAGAAAGCCTCACCTAATCTCAAGTCATTTTCAGTACATTTTTGTAACCTTTTCCTGTAAATAATTGAATCATCCTCCGTTTGGGAGGTAGGGAAAGGCTATCCCCAGGCAACCCGCTTGTACTGTTGAAAACCTGACCGCAGCCTGGGTAATGCAGTGCTGGGGAGCAGGGATGTGCATTCACACTCTGCTGTTGCATCAAGCACTGCATCCACGAGAACACCGATTTTGTGACATAACATGAGCAGGGTCTGCCTTAAAATCTCTTTTGGAGGTGGATGAAAAATGAGGACATGGGAAATTACAGGGATGAGTGCCTGAGACCAGCATCTGCTCATTGACAGCCTCTGAGCCACCTCAAATGGCCACATGGGGTCTTTGGACTTCTTACTGGTGGCAATTTCTGTCTTCAGGTTCAAGCTATGGCACAAGAAATGGGGTGGGGAGTTCGTATTCAATCCCATCCAGGCCAACAGTGGCAGAAAGGTGTTGCCACATGCAGAAGCCTTCAAACCTGCGCATAATCTGTTTACTGAATCATAGAATCATGGAAACACAGAATAGTTTGGATTGGAAGGGACCTTAAAAGTCATCTCATTCCAACATCACTGCCATGGGCAGAGACACCCCCCGCTTGTCCTTGCCCAGGACATGTCCCCTTTTAAATAAGCTCCTGGGCAGTGTGCAAAGAGCCACTGCAGCATTTAGCCTTCCAGAGCACGGGGTGATGGCCAGTGGGGACTATCTGGGGGTAGCGGGGTGTGCCCTGTGTGACAGGTGCTGTATGCTCAGACCTGCTCCACACCAGCTGGAAATTCTTGAACAAACCACCACTGAGAGAAAATTATACCCAGAAACACCGAAGGAGAGAAACTGAGGGCTGGAGGACCCAGACAACCAGTAAACCATCATCACACATATGAGTGATCCATCCTTGTGCCTACACATACAGGGAGATTCCCCAGTTGTGGTGGGTTTTGTGTCCCTGATCCCTCCTTGGGGAGTGGAGCTGGTGTTTGGGAGCAATACTTCATCTCTCTCTCCTCTTACCCCTCTCCATGGCTGCCTGGGGTCATGTCAACCTTTTTGTCTTCACTGCAGCACCCCTGACACCCTCTGCTTTGCAGGTGCCGTGTGTTAGTGTCAGATGCTTGAGAACATCACCCTGCAGATGGCAGTTCTTCGTGCTCTTTGTGCCAGAGGGTGTTTGGCCACTCATCCTAATTGTTGTCTGGTGGTGCGGGAGCAGTGAAACCTTGATGAAGGTTTATGATCACAGCATTACCTAGGAGGACTTGATTGCATCAGTGGCTTTGTTACTGAAGAGGTACTTCCACTCACTGTGCTCGTGGTTTTTCTTAGTGGAAAGCAATGAACAGAAATGCCCCTGCCAGATGTACGCTCCCTGGGTGCGTACGGCCGCAGAGACCTCTGCAACCAAACGTGAAGAGGAGAGGTCCCTGCTGCAGGTTTGGTTTGGTGACCTTGGCACCGTCCTTGTACTGAGGGAGTTAGAGAGGTCATTCTCCACGTGCATGACAAAAATCCCCTTGTTTCATAGCAAAATCTGCTTTCATTTGATAACTTCTTCCTTCAGAAGTTATAAGTCTTCTTGTTTTGTGCCATGAAGCTGCACGTATATGGGGCAGGATGAACCCGTTGCTGAATCAGCCTTGCACCATTGACATCACCTGGGAAACACTGATTTGTTGCATCCAACCTGGTGGCTTTCCAGGATCACGGGGAGGAAAGCACTGACACACAAAAAAATAAAATTAAAGGTGACTGCAGCGGTGTTAACGAGAAACTGCTGCTGAGCTGCTGCTGCTGAACAACCTCCAGACTTTATTGCCAAGGCAGGTAAATAAAACACAGCCTTATGCCACAAAAAGCCCGATCCCCATCATCCATCTGTTGAGAGCAGCTCAGGATCCACAGGAGGGTCTTTACATCTAAATGCCTGTTCGATGGAGATTGAAGATTTTGCAAGTGCAAGATTTGGGTGAACCTTTGCAGGTTTTTCTCTTGCTAACTCAGAAGGAAAATATTCATTTTGAGTGGAGTATCAGCAGCGGGACTGCAGCAGAACCAGAGCAGAGTCAGTTCAGGGCTGCGGGTGCCAGTTTCTCTGGGGAGAAGCCTGGTGGGAGCACCCAGAATCACTTCCCACCAACAGAAGCTCTGATTTGAAATCGTTGGTAAACCCACTTGGTTTATTAGTTGTCACTGGTGCACACTCTTGTGAAGCCTTCTCCACCAGATCCTGCAGTTCCTCTGCTGCTGCGCACGGGTGCAGGCAGAGAGCAGAGCACACGGACGCGCAGCGATGCCGCAGCCCATGTGCAAAGCACTGGCAGAGCTGGAGGCAAAGCTGTGGTGTGAAATTAGTGTGGGGGAAGCGAGGGAGAGCATGGAGGTTATGCATGGCTGGAGACAGATTGGGTCAGAGTGGGAGCGGCTGGAGGGAACCTTTTCTGTGCTGGCTGGTCTGGTCAACCCATTGTTTTTCTGCCTGGTGTCAGTCTGCGGTGGGTCCTGAAGTCACCCGTGGAGAGCGGTCCTGCAGAGCTTGAGGATGAGGATGGTGCTGCCAATCTCTCCTTCTTTGGATCCTGCCTGGAAAGTTTCAGGATTAAATCAAGTGGATTTGCTCACTTCATCCACAGCGTCTGCTTGCTCCCTTGGAGTGTCTGAAGTGGTTCCCTCTTAGCTCAGGCACAAGCCCTTACACAGCCAGGAGGAGGTGCCCACCATTGCCCATTAGCATGGTGTCTACCTCCAGGCATCTCACCCTGCTCAGCAGTACTCAGGTTTAGGCTGGCAGGGCAAAGCTGGGCAGGGTGCCTGGACTCCCTGGGTCCCCAGTAGCCCAGCCTTAGCTCCAGAGCTGAGAGAGGAGTGGGTGTCAGTCTGCTGCTTTCAGCTGCACAGCCAACCACCCCCTCCTTATGCCTGGCTTGTGATTCAGGAGCACCTCCCTGCTCTACTCTTCCTCACCACTTTGTTACCACCACCAAACTATTGCCATGCCTATTTGATTGATGTCAAATGCAGGCTTGGGATCTTTCTGTTCCTGCTCCTCACCATTTCCAGCAGGAGCAGAAAGATTGATCCTGTCTGTTTGAGTTATGAACCTGATGCCTGAAGGTCTATTAACACTGGGAGGGGGATGCTGCTGTCATCTACAAGTCTTTACGTTGCCATCAGAGATGCTCCTGCATTGCTTTCCTCCAGCAAGCTCAGTCTAGAGAGACTCCTGCAGCCACATAGGCAGCTTGAGCTTGGCCCTGGGACTGAGTAGATGGATGAGATGTGAGCTCATGTCCTCGCATCACAGTTATTCTCCTGCCCAGCATAAGATGGGTTGCAGTAAACGTCTTCCTTACCACGTAGCACATCAGCAGTGGCCAAAAACCCCCTCTTTTCCTAGGGAAAGAGCAGGTGAAACACACAAAGGTGTGTTCCTGACCTCCAGCTGTTTGTTGCTGAGGGAGTTCATGAGACAGGATTTCTTTGTGTAATAACCCTCTGAATTTCCCTGCCACATGGTTATCTAGCCCCTTTATATTCCTGCAGATGTAGCTGAATCTCTTTGCCAAAAGCTCTTGGGGACACCAAGTACCTTCCTGACCTCCCCCACACCAACAGACTGCCACAAGCTATGACACAATTTCTATTAGATAAGACTGGGCTTAACCTCTACGCAAGTCTTGGCTTTGGCCCCAGGGGCACCAGTGTTCCTATCTGGGAACTATTTCTGGTTTTTCTTTAGAGCCAACAAGTTGAACCCTGGTCCCTCCTGGCCGTTCTCTGTTCCCATCCCTTGGCAGCAGCTGAGCAGGCTCAAGCAGACAGCAACAGGCTCCTGTCAATTAGCCCATAAGGCAATTGAGTCAATCAGAAGCTGGGCTGGGCAGGGATTTAGCCAAGATTAGCTGTGTTAACAAAATGCTTAATTCAGACCCACAGCAAATTCCCCCTGGCTGCAGTTGCGGGGAAGCAGCCAGCACAGAGCGGGAGCAGCGGCTGGATGAGCCTGACCAGGGCTGACTCTGTTTTTTTGACCCAGCTGTCAGTTTTGAGAGGCTTTTGAGCAACGACATCTCTCCCTTCAATGCTGCTTCCTGCTGCTAGAGAGTTGAGCCAACAGATTAAGTGTTGAGCAGGGTGGACTAACTGCTCAGGTGCAGAGGAACCGGGGATTGGAAAGCCCCATGGGGACAGATAAGAAGGTGACTGCCAGGGTTGGCAGGTGATCCAACCTCAAACCAGCAAATTCTCACTGAAGGCAGGAGGTTTTCAAAAGCATTCAGCTGATTTTGGAGCTGAGTGGCGGGAGCTGGAGCCCTTCTCGGAGGCAAATCCCACAGCTTTGAAATCAGTTCCTGCTGAAATTGCCAGAATATTGGGAAATAAGCCAAGGCAGCTGTTTGGAGTCAAACATCTGCACATGCGACTCTTTCAGTGTAGCTTGTCTGTGGGAAGGTATTTTGGAGCGGTAGTTTAAAACCAGCCCTGCAGGCTCAGCACACATCTGTCCAGGTGCTGGGCTCTGATGCCTCATCCCATGCAGCAATGGGAGGCTCTGGGCCATTACACAAGGGTCCAACACCCCAAGCACTGTCCAGGTGGCAAAGGCATCCCTGTCTCCTTCCCACCACAGCTTCTGTGTGAATTTAAAATGCATTTTTTTCTGAAGTTACAGAGCGGTGGATAAAGATAAATCAAACCTCTGCAGCCCTCTGCTGCTGATCGCTTTTGCATGCTGCAAAAGGCACATTTCTGAGTGTTGTGGCAGATGAAGGGATTTTTTTCTGGCTTTATAACCTGAACAAAGAACCAAAAGGCAAAAAAAAAAAAAATCCACGGAAGAGTGTTAAGTTGGAAAAAAGTTCATGTTTGGGTTTAAATCATTTACATCCCAGGCAGGATGGAGGGAGCAACCTCGGGAAGAGTGCTCCTGCTCCTCCTTTCTGCGTTAACATCTGCCTGAATGGTCTGGTTTAGGATGTTTTAAAGATAAACTTCATCTGTAAGAAATGGAGAATGGAGAATTGAGAATGCAGAGGGGTAATTAATTAATTAATTAATTCAATATTTACTGGAGGAGGCTAATGGTAGCAGCAAACTGTCCTTAGGATCATGCTACGCGTGCTGAGTCTGGCTTTCTGCTCCAGCTCCTATTAATCACCCATCTAAGAGGTGTTTTGATGCTCTGTCACACTCACCCATATCTCTATGCAGGCCAAGAAATTGTCCACCCACAGAACATAAATTCCCAAATGGATTTTCACAGGGTTTGGTTTCGGGCAGTGGCATGGCTTGACTTGAAGATCCCTGCAATTCGTTATGTTTAACCTGCTGTTAAAGGCTCTGCAGCATCTTTGCATCGCTGACATTCTCCTGCCCGAAGGAAGGGCAGAAGCCAACAAAAAACAGCCCGACAACAAACACTGTGTTGTCCCTGTGCAAACAACAGGACAAGTGACTGCAGCAGCAATTTTTCTCAGCTGTCAGCAAAGTTGTCATGGATTCCCCTGCTGAACCCCTTCCTGGCAGAGCAACAAGGTAATTTCTCTCCTCCTCCTCCTGCTCACAGCCCTGCATCCCCTGGATGCCATCCTGTGTAATGTGCTCCAGAAAAATCTGCTTTGGTGGGTGGCATTGGAGTCAATGATCTCTAGAGGTCCCTTCCAACTCCAACTGTGATTCTGTAATCACAGCAGCCTGGGAATGCAGGGGGCTCAGGACGGCTCTGAATGCGCCTGCGTGTTGGACACAGCGGCATTCAGCAGCCACCTGGTTTGGCAGGGAGGTTTAAATACAGCACTTGTGGCCAGTCCAGGCTAGGAGGAAGCATTGCAGGGCTCTTCCCACAGCTTGGAGATTTCTTATGGTGGCTTCAGCCTGGAAGCACCAAGAAACCCACCTGCCAAAGCCCTGCTTTTCTTGTCAGCAGGGATGCTCTGAAAAAACCTCGGCACCTTTGCTGGTGACAACCATGCCACAAGGCTCCAGCTGCATTCCTCATTCCATCTCACTTGGGACCACTCTGGGCTTCCTCAGAGGCATCATCCTCAGAGGGCCACCAGTAAGAGCGAACCAAGTTGCCTGAACTGATGCTGCTGTGTGATGGAGAGGCCCTTATGTTGCATTAAGCTGGATGCGGGTGCAAGCATTGTCATGCCCTCCCCGGCACTTCGGATGCTGAATTAATGTGCCGCCTCTCATTTCGCAGGTGTACAAGCACAGCTCCCTCAGGAGTTTGCTGCAGTGCAGGAGCAAGTTCATTGAGATCATCTTTGCATGTTAATGAAACTAGAAAACCTGATTATTCCACAGAGTTAATGGGTTACCAGCAGAGGCAGCAGGAGCTGGATAAAATCACGGCTGGTTGCAGTCATAGAGGGAATTTCCATCTGATGCCACCTCCAGCTCTCCACAAGTCTCCTTTGCAACTTCTTTTTGGCTCCTTGTCCTGTGAAGCTTCTGTCATCAGTAGCTGCCTCTCGGCTTTGCTGCTGCCCCTTCTAAGTTTAGAGCCCACTCTCCTCTCTCGGCTGTTTGCTCCGTTAATCAGCCAGGTATTTCCGAGCTCTGCGCTGGGAGGGAAGATGCTTTGTGCAATAAATACGCTGGGCGTTCACCTCCAACCGCTTAATGCTCGTCCTGTCTGTCTGATGAAATTACAGTGCAGGGAAAGCCTCCAGGGCCAGGAGTCCACTTCAACTCTGTTCTTCTCTCCCCAAAACGTGGAGAGAGAAACTGTCTGAGTTGCCTGAACTCACTGAGATGTGTCAGTCTATGCAGTGCTTTGAAAAATGATCAGGTCTCCGACTCCTTTGGCAGGAGCCCAGCTGCTTCTGTCTAGCTGCAGTGGGTCAGCAGCCTGCCTGGCCTCTTGTTTTTCATTTTGAGCCAGCCACCAGTTTCATGGCTCTCAGAGGCAGTCGGTCCCCAGGACTGGGGGTCCCAGAAGGCATCGGAGGCTCTGCCCTGGGGATAAAAGGGTCAGGGTGCTGTTGTTTTTCTGTGTATCCATCTCCCTGGAGTTGCCACAGACCTGCACATGGCTACAGCCTCCTTTCAGGGAGTTGTATCCAGCATTCAATATTTGCCAGAGAAACCCCTGTAATGGAGAACACCACAGTAGAGAAGAAGCCCCTTGTGCTGTGGTTTCATCAAGGAGCCATGTGAGTGAAGCTCACCTTGCCTCTCCTTTTTGTTTTTGAGTAAATGAGGAGAAAGTACCTCTAGCACCAACACACTGATGTTCAGTCATTAGTTTTCAATTTGAAGGCAATCAAGCTTCCCAGCGCTGCCACGCATGCCAAGGCCAATGCCAACAGTGCCACACGAGTGATTTCCAGCCATCACTTTCCTTTTGAAGGAGGAGGATGGGAGGGATGGGGGAGGATTAAGGGATGAGGATGCTTAAATCAAATAATTCTACAAAGGGTAACCAGCAACTCTGCAGGTTAAATCCACTCTTGGGCAGTGAATGAGGTGAGGAAAGAGAGAAAGAGGATTCAGAGGTGGCAGGGAGGGTCCAGGACTTCAAAGCATCCTCAGGAGCCATGGGGGGAAGGTCCAGCTCAGCTGCAGGCAGAAGGCACTCGAGTCTCTGGATTTCTCTCTTCCCATTTCATTTTTTTTGGATTATTTTTCACTGCTGCTGTGGAGAGATGCCAAGTGAGAAAACTGACTCTGCTTGTGCATTGCTGCTACCCAAAACGGATGTCTTGCCAGTACATCCCATCTTGGGATCCCTGCTTGATCTTAGGGAAGGTGAAATCAGCTCAGACTACCGAATTAACCCAGAACTGACCGTGCAGGAGGAACTGGGGATAGGGAGGGATGTGCCAGGCCATCCTCATCTCTCATCCTGCCATAGCCATAAATGCAGTGGAAGATGCAACCTGCAGACACAGGTGATGAATGTACAAACCCCTCTCAGACTACATCTGTTCCAGGACTTGTTAAAAATGACTCTTAACTACAAACCTACAAAACTAAGAAGAGTTTTTAGGTTTTAAAATGTTCCTTGGAAAGACTTTCATGATTTTGGTTCAAGGCCAAAACATCTTAGGTTTTCGGCAACTGAAAGCCGAAAGCTTTGCCAATGAAATAACGCTTGGGGTTTTGATGTTCCAATGGGAAAGAAAATCAAGGAAGAAATAGGTACTTTATTAAAGAAGCAAACAGTAATCAATCCCCAAATGCTTCTCAAGAGAAAAAAACATTTTTCACTGAGAACATTTGATGAGCCCTAACTAATTTTTTTCCCTTTCCTGTAGTAAAGAGAGCACAGAGAAAAAAGAGAAACACCATCAACTTGGCCAGAGCATCAAAGAATATTGTATTCATATATATTGTACAAGAATATTATTGAGTTGCTGAGAGAATCTCACTCCTTTGGGTAAATTAAGCAGTGCAGATGCTTTTTAAAGTGCATCTCTTTGGAAACAAGAATGGCTATTGACTGGAGCGGGGAGAGCCTGCAGAGCAGCAGGTATTAGGGACAGATACAGAGAATATCAGCCAAACTCTGAAGTCCACATTAATAAAAGCTCATACATAAATACAGATGACAGGTATTGATTTTCCTTTGCAAGCTAATGAAAAGCAGCCCCTTCTTTAGAGAGAGGTCGGATGTGCGGCACAGCCACAAAGGTTTAACTGGGTGGGAAAATAAATAATGGTCGTCCAAGAGGAAAATGCAGCTGGTCTGCCCAGGTCTGTACCCACTGGAAAATGTCTGTTGGAGGCTGGAAATATGAATTCAGACAAAAGTATTTTGTGTTACGAGCAGGGCTGGCACACACCAGGGTGTGTAGAGCTTTGTCAGACTCCCTAAAATCCAGAATTACTTTTTTTTTGTCTTCAAGCTTGAAATATTTTGCTGTGATATTTTGAAATTACATTACCTGGATCCCTCCCAGGATACTGATTTGGGTGGAAATTTTATTCCAAAGCCTTTATTTTAGTTCTCTGGAGTTTATTTGAACATCTGCTCTCATCTACTGAGTAATATCTAACCCCTAAAGAAAGTCAATGCTGGGGAAGGGAGAAAGAAATGCTTTACCTGGGCTTCCACCCCTCTTCTAAACCCCAGCAGTGTTCTTGACTTGTGCAGGTGTGCACCTCCAGGGTGTGCCTGGGGTGGCCAAGTTCACCAGATCAACGTGGAACAGAAACTGGACTATCCTCCTGCAGCAAAAACTGGAAACCCAGCAACTTCCCCACTCATTTTAAGGAGCCCACGACACCGTTCATGCACTGAGCATCACGGTGAAAAAAAGACACTGACCCTCTGCACCATTCCTGCCCTGAGAGTGCTGCCTGCACCTCATCCTGCAGTGCCCTGAATGCCTTCAGTGCCAGAGCAGTCCTGTGCTGCCAGGGAGGGACTGCTGAGATGACAAACGCTGCGGCAGATGCCTGACATCCCATTAGGATTCCTCTCATGCCGTGCAATCGCCCTCTCTGAATGTGCTGAGAGCCCAGAGCTCTCTCCGAGGAGCTGCCTGCTCGGGCTTGGCTGTGGGATGGTGGCAAATAACAATAAAAGTTTGATGGAGAAACTACGTCCCTTGTTTTTAAGGGTGGCACTGGTTATGCTTCTCCTGCTCGTGACTTTTTAGGGTACATCCCAACCTTTATGATGCTGTGTGCCCTCGGAAAAGCCTTGTTCAGTTTCTTCCTTGAGGCATCTTTGCCTTGGTTTCTGTGGATTTTAGCCCACCTGCTACACAGGCTCTCCAGTTATCTGAAAATGGTACCTCTAAATCCAGTTTTCCCCTCCTTCCCAAGCATGTTTTACCTTCCCAAACACTTTGTTTCCTGCCCAGCATCACAGGGGCAGAGTTAAGGGTATTTGGAGGGCAGCATGGCTTTGGTGGGCTGATAACAGTGTCTAAACTGTTAGGCCTGAGTGGCCTGCCTTTTGTCAGTGCTGTGCTCTGGGTGCCTAAACATACTTAAGCTCCTTCAAATCCCCAACAGGGCAATGTATTCACTTGAGGCTGGATTTCAAAGCCGGGCATCCTCCAGCTTCCCCTCTGCTCCCTGTGCTGTGCCACTGCAGAAAGCCACTGTTGCTGCCAGTTCATCACACCACCAAGCCGAGAGGCGCTCGTTACCCTCCAGAAAGAGGCAGAAGGGCACAGAGCCCCCAGGAAAGGAGCCTGTGTGACCATCCTGCTTGCTGCCCGCTTAGCACCGGGCTGTGATCTCCCTGGGAAGAGAAGCTGTGGTTGGGGCGTGCGAAGTTTCCAGCTCAGTTTTCATGTGCTGGAGGCAGGGGAACTGGAGGAGTGTGAAGGATGGGTATTAGCGAGTGTCTGTGAAGCACTAGGAGCATGGGGCCAGGCAGTAGGTACTTGGCCTCACAGAACCTGAGCAGCCCCTGAGTGGGGTCTGCACTGTCCCCCCTTTAGGGTCTTGGGAATAAGTCTTATGAGGAGGGATATTGAGAATAAGTCTTATGAGGGAGATGGGGTTGTTTAGGCTGCAGAAAAGGAGGCTGAGGGGAGACCTTATAACTCTCCACAACTCCCTGGAAGGATGTTGTAGAGAGGTGGGTGTTGGTCTCTTCTCACAAGTCACGAACTGACAGGGCAAGAGGAAATGGCCTCAAGTTGCACCAGGGGAGGTTTAGGCTGGACATGAGAAAAAACTTCCCTACCAAAAGGGTTATCAAAGCCTGGAACAGGCTCCCCAGGGAAGTGGTTGAGTCACCATCCCTGGATGTATTTAAAAGCCGTCTAGATACGGTGCTGAGGGATATGGTGCAGTAGTGACCCTGGTAGAGTTAGATAATGACTTCATCACGTTGACCTGATGATCTTAAAGGTCTTTTCCAACTGCAGCAATTCTGTGATTGTGATTCCCCAGCTCCTGCTTGCTGCTTCCAGGCAGAAATAACCCATTTCCTACCTTCTTGCCAGGCATACTGGATGTCCCCAGGGTGGACCCACTGCCCCTGGTCATACCCAGGGTGGTGGTGGCCCAAGACAAGGGCAATACCCCAATGGACACTGGCAGCACCCTTCATCATGGGTGCTCTGGATACATGGTCCTCCACCTATAAGTGTTCTCAGGAGTGTGGGAACAGCTAAATACATCTCCTAGCCAAGGCAATAGGCTTCATTTGCCCCAGGAAGAGCCAGATGAAGCCTGATGGAGCTATTCCTGCTGGGGGTTAGAGCAGAGGGGTACCAAGAGCCATGCTGTAATTCACCACCGCTCGCCTGGGGCTGTGGCTCAGGTGCCCATAGAACCACGGGGCTGCCGGAGATGCTCCTGGGTACGACCCTGCTTTGGACAGCTCTGCACTGAATACAGTGTTGCTGTCGAGTAATTAGCTCCTGTTACATCCATTAGGCATACAGTTAGTCTCCTATTAATGCAATTAGCGCTTTGGCTTTAGCGGGTGTACATTGCACAGAAGGCAGCCGCAGCTCAGCTGCTGAGCGACAAGCAGCACCTAGTTTTGGGTTCGTCTGAGTGCAGGGAGAAGGGACAGCTGGTGGTCACCTCTTTAAGTGCAGGATGGGCTGGTTTTTTTGTGAGTCCCCAGTCATGCATCCCCATGTGCTCCCTGCTTGCTTCAGCTGCAATGCAAAGCAATTTGCCATCTTCTGTCCTCGCTTCAAAGCCCCAGAGCTGTTTAGAGGAGCTGATGAGAGGTGTCCCAGCTGCCTCCCAGAGCTGCAGGGCTGGGGGAGCTGAGGTCTACCCATTTAGGGGGTCAGAGGATCCAGTCTGACCTTGGCTGAATGCAGGTCCTCTCCCAGAGCTTTTTATTCCCCAGGGACATGTGGGTGTCAGAGGTGACCTTCCATCCCATTGCTGTGCTGGGGGGGTGAGGGAGAACAGGGGGAGGAATCAAATTCTGTCCACCCCCAGCCGTTCCCTGGCACCCAGCTCATCTTGGCAGGTTATCAGCCCGTGTCAAGCCTTGGCTTTTGGCAAGACAGTCTGACAGAACACTCTCTTTGCCTGCTGCACCACAGCACCCTTGGCCTTTCAGGATGTCAGTGAAGGAGGAGGGCTGTGCAGGATGGGGATGGTCCATTTCCATCCCACCCCACCGGCGGTGTCACCTTCCTGACCACCAGTGTGAAATCCCCAGCCCTTTTCTGACTAAACCAACAAGCCATCTGCCCTCTCCGGCCAGCACTTCTGTGGTTAACAGCTGAGCAGATGAAGCTGCAGCAAAGCAAAGGTCCCTGCCGAGCCCTTGCTCCAGCGAGGATGTCTGGCTTTGGGAAAGCTTCTGACAATCTTGATTAACAACCTCTTCATCTGTTCCTGCCGGTGATAAGCCATGGGAGCTCTGGGCCATTTCAGCTCTATAATCAAGAGGTTTTGAAAGAAGCAATTTTCTCCTCTTGCAACCCAGTTAATTCTCATTTAATTGCTACCCATTTTGCATAGATTTTCCTCGATTGCCATGGCACTGGTTCCACACCTCATCCTCTCCAGCGGTGCTTGACTCGCGTTTTGTTTTGCCAGGCTGGGATTTGCGATGCTTTGGGTTGTGTCGGGGCCTCCAAATCTCTCCACGAAATTTAGGTGTAATGTGCCTGAGATTCAGCTTGTACAGGAGAAAATCTCTGGGGACTGGGCTAGGCTTTGTTCCTTGCTATCGCACAGTGTATTGGGGCACTGCGTTCAGAAAAAAAGAAATAGAAAAGCCTGGGAATTACACACAGATGGGAAAATTTAAGGGCTGGGAAACAAACTGGATTTAAAAAAAATCCACAAAACAACAACTAGAATTTAGTGTTTAAGCAAAACACTTTCCCCTGGGGATTAAAAAAAAGATGGGTGAAACATTTTTAGGCTGCTCTGAATGAAAGTAAGTGGGTTTGGTCCATCTTCATGGTGGGTTTGTGTGGAAGGGTTAACGCCAAGGAGAGAAGGGGTTAAAGCCTCCCTGCCACTGAAACAGACAGCTAATGAGAGGTTTGATAAGGAACTGGGGACAAGCACCCAGGTGGACTCACTGGTGTTGGAAGCACCTGATGCTGAGTGGAAGCAGCAGGTCTGCTCCCAGAGGTGGTGAGATGCACTTAGATCCAGTTTCTCATGCATGTGCCAGGTCTCAACTGGCCTGGGGAGGTGGAGCAGGAACATGGAAATGCTGGAATCCACCTGGTGATCCCAGTCATCCCTGAGGATGAATGGGGAAAACTCCCCCATGGTGGCATCTCCTGGCTGTCACAGCGAGGGACCAGCAGTCCCAGCAGCACCCATGCAGCAGGGAGGGCAGGTAGCAACTAATTCAAGGCTCTACCTGCATAGGATCCTCAACATGGTTTGGAGGCTGCCCTGAAACCATGGTCAGGGTCTACTCTTGAACAGGCTGGGCAGTCTCCAGGGCATGCAGGTGAGAAGCTGCCAGTGGCTCAGCTCATCTCCCTGTCACCACATGTAAGCTTGCTGGGTTTCAGCTTGCAATTTTTATTATTTTTTATCACTAGTAATTGGATGAATTTCCCTCAGCACCTCCTGGCACAAAGGCAGCAGCCAGAACGATCCCTGTGTGGAAAGCTCTGTGGAATGAACCATTCCCCGTTGAGATAAAAAAAAAAGCTATTTTATCTCCTTAGTTAATCTGTGGTCTCTAAGTACAGCTTAACCGTAATAATGCATTAAAATATAGCTCCCATTAGCCACCCAAATCGTTTTCATCAGCATCATAAGCATTTCTATTACCATAGCTTTGGGTTAGCAATGCAGCACTGGTCAAAATTCAACGAGGATATAATAATTCTAGCCTATAATCCAAGGCTTTTCCTGAAAATCTCATTATATTTTCCTTTCGCACCAGCAGGCACAGTCACGCTGCTTTTTCCTGCCTTGTGCTCAGATCCTACTTGTGTGTTTGCAGCTTATTTTATTTACACGTGCTTCTCGGGCTCTGGTGTTCCTTGTTTGTGTCCTTCCAGGTCTCTGGCTCCTGCTGTGCTCACAACCCCTCTGCAATCAGGAATTCTGCAAGCCCTTAAACCAAGGTTCTTCTTTTTGTCCCGTATTTCACATACCTACAGGCTTCTCCAGAGCTACCAGCTCCTTGGGACTCTGCAGCCCCCCTGCTGAAGTCATGCTCCTTTAAGAAGGACCTCATCCAGCCTCCTTGAAATTACTTGGCAACCCTGGAGCTGCTAGCACAGTGCAGGAGACCCTTTTAGGCACAACACAGCTGGATCATCTGCTCTCCCAAAGGCTGGTTTCATCCCAAGCAAAGCTGAAGTCCTGGAAGCAGAGAGATGATAATAGTTTCTGGCAGTTGGAGACCATCCTTTGGGACTGAGTGACAAGCCCTGACACCTTGTGATTCGAGCTCAGCCACACTCTGCAGACAAACCCCAAAGACTTTGTGCTGGCTGAGCTGCTGACGGTCGTGTCACCAACACCATGTGCTGAAAAGGGCAGGTGAGGACCCGGTGTTTGTTATCTGCCTCGACACAGAAATGGGGAGGCAGCAAACAAAGAGACCAAGCACCATGAGAGTAGATGGACCTCTGGATCTCAAGCACTTGCCACTGGCAATTTTGGGCATTGGCCCCTGTGAGCACATCGCTGAGCGAGGGAAGTTGTGACCCATCTCCTGTTGCACCTAAAATTAAGGTCTTCTGCTGTGAGAGCCGGGAAGGGCAGCTCTGTATATTAACAGGCTGGCTGGAAATGGGTGCTGCTGTCGGAGCAGAAAACAATCGTGTTTGAAGGATCCTTGGTTGGGTCAGGATGGGGCACGTCCCACTGGGGCTGTTTCCTCTGGGGCAGAAGGAGGCTGCGGGCTGCTGAGGAGGGTCCTGAGCCCCCATCCCACTGACGTCTCCTGAAGCAGGTCTCAGGTCTGGATGACTGGGGCTGGACGATGCTCTGCAGCAGAGGTGTTTGGCAGGATGGTGCTCAGCAGGCAGAGCCCAGCATCTCCCTGTGCAACACGGTGCAAATCCATGCCTCAGTTTCCCCTACTGGCAGGAGGCTCAGCAGCAGATTTGAGCAGCCTAAAAGAAACAGTTTTCCATGTAAACTTCTGCCTGACAGGGAGGAGGGAGCTTGGCCATGGTGCTTACAGGGGCTCTGCTGGTGCTGGTGGGAGCAGATCTAAAATGAACCTGGAAAACCTGGACAAGCCTTGGTGCACATCCCCATGGGAGCACGGCTGGGAGCTCCAGCCGGGAGGATGGACTCAGGTGTGGGTGACCACTGTGGATAGATCCAGAGCCATAAGCATGATTGGTCATGAGACTGACCCATCGCTGCTCCTTGCAAATGCCCATCTCCAGCATGTTGTGTGAGCACACACCCCTGCTGCCTTTGGTGTGGCCCTGGGGCTCCTGGAGGAGCAGCCAGAAAAGCCTTTTCTCCAGGGCTGAGCCGACAGGCTCTCCGACGGGACCCGTGGAAGACGCACTGGTGTCTCTGATCTTTAGATTTCCTCCAAACTGGAAAAACACGGCCCTTTGAAAATTTCATGAGGGTGGCAGAGCTGCCCATCTCGCTGCTACGCACTTTTGAAAGCCTTTTAACTGTGACTGTAGTGACAAACGTCAGCGGGAGGCTCGTGCTGAGGGAAGAGCAGCGAGAGCGGGCATCAGAATTAAAGGATGAAATATTTATTTGGGAGTTTGGCAAAGCTGGAAGGACAACACATCACAGGAGAGAGGCATCTTGGGGCAGATGGTGCTGAAAGCCTCAAGTGAGCCCATCGGGCTATAAAGCACCATGAGATTTCCTCACTCACCCTACTTCCCACCCTTTCCAGGATCGTTGCCAGCCTGGGAAGGTACAGAGAGGGTTAAACATCCAGGAATGGCCCAGAGCTGTAGCCAGACAGCCAGAAATGCAGTGTCTGAGCCAGGATGGAGGAAGGGGGATGATAGTCCAGCTTGACTTTAAATACAACCTGTAAACCCTCTGACTGATGGACAATGCATTGTGTCCATGCTGGTGGAGCAGGAATTGGGAGATCCTGGCAGTAGGGATGTTTGCCCAGGGCACCCTGAATGGAAGGTGCAATGAAAGCTCAGCTTCTCCAGAGAGGATCAGGATCATGAGCTTTCCTTTCCCTCCATTCAGGCTCCAGTTTTCTCCTTTGGCAGTTCTTGGTTTGTTGGGAGCATAGCTTGGGGCAGTCAGGACCCTCAAGCTTTGACCACGGGTGGCATGGCTGAGGCTGAGGAGTGACTCCAGGGCTACAGGCAACCTCCATAGTGGGTTTTCATGTGTTAATCAAATAAAGAAGCTAAACTAAACTCCAGCTCTATGTTCTGGAGAGGCTCCCATGACTCTGCCTCTCTCCCAGCCTGGGATGTCCCATAGCACCACAGGGTCCCATCCTCAGGGTCCCGCTTTGTCTCTCCCACCCCTGAGAGGTGCCAGAGTGACAACAAGGGTTAATGCAGGATTATCTCAAGAGGCTACAACCTCATCAAAAGCACAGGATTGGCAGGTCATTAATCTTGGAATTACTTGATAACTTTAAATACAATCATGTAATCAGCAGGAACCCATAATTATTATTTATGTGCATGGTGCTTACCAAATTACAGCGCTCTCCAAGGCTCTCTTTGACGAACAAATTAATTCTGCAACGGAAGAACTTGACCAGAAAGATGTTTGTGTCTGAATTTCACTCGTAAACATTGATGTATGAAATGAAATTCGAGTTTAATTGGTGCTCCCTCCTGCTGCGAAGCACGTTACAGTTTTATTCTGTCTTAGCTCAGCTGGCAAGAGGGAGCATCACGGAAAACTTGGAGGAGTTTCTCCAGCTCTGATGGAGAAACCACACAGGGTGCTCCTCACCCCCTTTCAGATGAGATGGTGTTGATATGAGGAGTCAGTATCCCACCCCTATGCTATGGGCATGGGGACTCGAGACAAAACAGCCACCAGCTGCCCCAGGTGCCTCTGTGGCCAGTGGGATGCTGAGCCCACTGCAGCACGGGGATGCTCCCATGGACAGCGGGGAGGGGGCCATGCTGGGGTTGTCTTTTCCAAAAGATAAACATGCCCCAAAAGTCCTTGTGAGAGAAAAACCACTGTCATTTTAATCAGTCGAGGCTGAGAATACACACACTTCTCCACCTATGGAAAGCAAAGTCATGTCAGTGGGAGCAAACCACTAAGAGAAGGAAAAAACAGTGATGTGAACACAGATGCTTTTCTGTTGGCATTTCTTTCTTTGGTTTTTCAATTTCCAGCTTCTTTGCCACCAAAAATGACCCTGCTTTAGAAAAATCCAAATTGAACACGTAGCGCACCCCTTTTTGGTAACATCACTGGTATGTATGGTGAAAAAAAGCTCTCTGGGGCATTTCCCCTTCTCCGTAGCCAGCAGATCATTATTTGCTCCTGTCAAAACACTGGGCAGAGAAATCAACTTCCCCATGGTGGGGACACACAAGTCTGCTCCTCGTAGGGGACACACAAGTCTGCTCCTCGTAGGGCATCAACGGAAAGTGTCTGTAAAGCTGGGAGCTGCCAGTTTTCCCACTGCATAACTCTGGGGGTCTTTTTCTCACCCATCTATTGGATACTGGGCACTTTCTGGGACTGTTGGTGATGGACGAGCTTGTACAAGGACCAAAACCTGCCTCATGTGCGGGACTATGGTTCTTGTGGTGGTTACTGTGTCATACTGGGAGCTGTGCCCAGTATGTTATTGGAGGCAAAGGGGTATTTCTGGGTTTGCCTGCACAGTGACGTGCAGGTAGGAAACCTCAGTGGGAGGGAAGTGGGAGGAATTGGCTCTAAACTGCTGAACTTCTCAAATGTTTAAAGAAAGAACCTGGAGGTTTTTGCCCATGTGTGCCTTTTAAGAAAAAAAAAAAAAAAGAGAAGTATTTTATTAATTTCTGGTGGTGTATCCTGAGGAAATCACAGAGAACAACTTCGAAGATGCTAGATCTCCCCAGGGCAGGCAATGCTTATGTCTGTTCTTTTTAGTGGGGAAACCGAGGCACAGAATTGTGAAAGGGCTCAGGCCAGACTGTAAAATCCGTGGGATGCAGAGAGCAGATCTGGCCCGTAACCCCTCTGGCATCCCATCTACCCCTTGCCTGAGCATCCCCAGACTTCCTATGGGGAGAGGAAAAATGTGGCTCCAGGTCAGGGCAAAACCCTTCACCTTGCACGGACCTCTCTGCTCAGCTGCTTTTGGTGACCACACGAAACAGGTCATCCGGGGTGGAGCAAGGACTTGGCAGCTGCACGGGAGACGATCTGAGGTCCCCAGCATGGGGAGGGAGGCTGCTGCTCCTTCAAGGCACTTAACCCCAGCGCGGGAATGATTTGGCCCCATCCCCTGCGTAAAAGCAAGGAGCAGATTTGGCACCGAGCCCACCTGCACAGGTAAAAGCAGGGTAGGGAAGAGGGGAGCAAAGCCCCGGCATGTCCCTGTGATAGCTGCCTTCGGGGAGCTCAGCTGCCACTTCACTGCGGTGCTCCCTCACCTTTCCCCACCCCGAGCAGGGACACAGAGTCGGGCTGAGCTCCAGGGTCTTTGCAAAGACATGTAGACCCACCTGGGCTGGACCACAGGATTAACTAAATCTGATGCCACCCTTTGGACCAAGTCTCCTTTGTGTGGCCGTTTAAATCCCCTGTGACCCATCCCCTTCCCCAGCATGCTTCTCTCCCCTCTCCCACCCCATTGCTCTCCTTAGATTCTTGGTGTGGAGATGATAAATGACCTGGTCAGACCAAGCAGCAATTACAGGATATCCTGGAGACCTAGCAAAGGGCAGAAGAAGGGTTCAAATAACCCCAGTGGTACAAAAACACAGTCACATAAAGCAACATCTGCCATCAGTCCAGGGCTCTGCATCCATCCCCAGTCAACCCAGAGGGCTTTTCCCCCTTCCCCCCCAAGCTTTTTCCCCCACCCCCCAGCAGCATCCCAGCATGCACTCACTGGAAAGCTGACCCAGCTTCCCAAGGGTTTAGCCCCATAAACTGTCCCAGCAATGTCCTGGTGTCCTGTCACCTCAAAGCAGTGACAAACTCAAGGGAGGCAGCGACAGGACACGGGGCATCGTGCCCAGGATGGAGGCAGGCAAAGAGGCTGCCACAACCTCTCCAGGTTCCTCTGGCTCCTTCTGCCACCCCAGCAGGTCACGCTGCTGCTGGGGAGATGACCAAGCAGCTTCTCAGCTGTCCTGTCCTACAGGTCTGCCCCTGCCAGTGGGACAGGAGCTTCTGTAGTGTTTCCCAGAGCTGCGGCCAGTTTATGTGCCCTCTGCAAGACCAGGGGGTGCAGGCAGGACCTGGCTCCTGTGCCGTGCCATGCCAGGGGTCCCCAAGCTGCAGGGACACCAGCTCCCCCATCCCGTACGGCAGCTCGCTCCCGGCTCAGACGGCCGTGGACTGCTTGATGCTGTGGAAGCTGACGCGGGTCGGGGAGGTGGGGATGGACATGGCCCGAGCTACGCGGGCGCGGATGGAGTGCTTGTCCTGCCAGCGGTGCCACCGCTTCCGTACAGCTGATCGGACCTGGGGTGGGAGACAGAGCAAGGGACATTCAGTCACCATACAGCTATCCAAAGTTGTTCAGGTGCACCAACCATCCTCATCCTTTTAACCAAAAATACTACCAAACCCCTGCTCAGCTTTCTGGCAACAGGGAGAGTCCCAGGAGTCCCTGTCACCTCCCAGTGCACTCAGCCTTGTTTGAGGGAATGCTGGTGAAACACAGCCCTTGTAGCTGTGAAGAGAGATGAACCCAGCTGACAGTGCCTGAGTGCAAACTGGAAACAAGAGACAGAAACAAATCTAAGTGGGGGCTCAGCAGGAGAAACAGCATCTCAGGTGCTGCAGGGGGCTGGAAGAGGTATGAGTGACGGTCAGGGAGGTTTTATAGCTTGTCTGGTTCATGCTAGTGGCACTTCTTCAACATTAATTCCACCCTACAACAGCCCAACTGCTTTGTGTGGCAGGTCAATGGTGAAGAAATGCTTTTTAATCCACTGTGTTGTGGGATGGCCTGGGGAGATGGGTGCTGAGCGCAGGCGGCTGAGACGGTGTGGTTGGGTGACCACCAGCCCAGCTGGGATCAAGAGATTAAGGATTGCAGGGGGTGATATGCTCCTGGGTCACCAGCCAGCCCTGGTCCAGTCCCTTTTCCTCCTGTGTCACTTATGCATGATTTGGTAACAAAAAAATCTTGTCTGGTGCAAAGTCTTCTGAGCCAGCAAAGGTGCAAGAGCATTTGAGAGGAGGGAGAGGAAAGAGATGCCCAAATGATTGGCCTCTACCCTCACCTCTTTTGCTTTCTGCTGCCTGTGTTTTGGGTTAGAACCCATGAGGTGCCCTCATCTGTGTGCAGGGTGTGGGGATCACCCTGGGGAAGGATTTCTCAGGGACTGGGGGGCCTTGGCTCTTCTGTTGCACTAAATCTCACGGGTGCACCCCTGGAGCATCTGTTCTCGGGGGTTGGATTTTCCTCCTCCAAAGGACATTGACAGCAGCCATTCCCATCAGGGCACAAGCTGTGGCTGCAGATGTGCCTGGAGCTGCAGGTAAAGCACCACCTCTGATCAGCAAATGCTTTCCACTGGGGAACTGGGTGCCAGCACCCTCCAAGCCTTGTGCAGGGGTATAGCCTCGGGCTGAGCTTGGATCTGCTTGCAAGGAAGGGTGTAGACCCCTTCCCCCAAGCACCCCCAGCCCCCGGTGCTCACCTCACTGTTCAGGAAACAGTAGAAGACAGAGACGAAGAAGCCCTGGAAGGAGACAAGCAGCAGAGTCACCATGGAGCTGCAGCCAGCAGACACCCCCAGGCTCGGGAGCTCTGGAGCAAGCCTGGGGTTTGGGGATGTCTGGTTTTGGGAGGGAGCAGAAGTGGGGTGAGGCACCTGCCAGGATGGGCTCCTCCACATCCCTTGATGGGAGGACTGGGATGGAAGCTAGTGCTGAGAACCATACCTGGAAGGACTCCAGAAAGGAGTTGAAGTAGATGAAGACAATCCTTGAGATCTCATCCTCCCCTGGGTTGACAAAGAAGAGCATGTAGGTGATTCCCAGCAAGGGCAGCAGCACCAGTGTGGCCTTGACTGCTTTCCTGGGGAGAAAACATGGACCTGAGCTGCTGCAGTACAGCCCTGGGCAGAAGGACTCTCATCAACCCACTCCCAGCACCAGCATGGCTGGGACTGGTCTGGCTGGCTCTGAGCAAACCAGTACTAGGGAGAGGATGGAATAAAAGTGAACCATTTTCCAATGTGATCTCTAAGTGACTGGGTTGGTTTGAGCACTGGGCACCTTCTGTCGTTTCTCCATCTCCAAAAGGGCAGTAGATAGCAGAGGCCTGACCTTGAGCTGTCATGAAATGATTGCTTGGCTGATCTAAGGCTCAATTAAAAAGGAATTAAGGAGGGTAAAATAATTCAACATGGCTTTATGAAAAACTTATCTCACCTAATTAATTTGATATCTTTTCTTGATGAGATTACAAGAGTGGTTTGTGCAAAGCAACGGTGCTGATAGAATAGGAAGGACCAGGGCTTGGCGTCTCCTTCGGTTGGATTAGGGGATGAGAACAATGCCAAGTCAACACTTCTTGCTTAAAAATCCTGTTAATGGCCAGATTCCAACTTTAGCTGAAAACAGTCATCCCTGGCAGGTCTGGGCTGGGCAGGGACAGGGCCTGGGACCTGTGTGGCATCACTGACCTGGAGGAGAGCCACAGCCACAAACCGGCAGATGGCATGGAGGAGCTGGAAATAACTGAGGTCATGAGCATCTTCAGGCTGGCAACCTATGGGACAGCACATGCACCCGTGCAGCTTCTCCAGGGGAGCAGCCATGGTAATGGGGGATCCATCAGCTTTTTACCAACAGCCATCGTCTAAGGTGAGCAGGACCCCTCCAGAGCTGTCCCCTTAAGCAGGGTTTAAGCAGGACTGCACAGTTTATAACCAACCAAACTCTTCCAAGTTTTCATGTCCCACAAAATGTTTCCGGGAAAATAAAATGTTCTTCTGCACAAAGGTGAAAAACCTTCCCTGCCAAAATCAGGAAAATACCAGATAAACCAAAAGTCCCTCAAAATTGCTGCCTGAGGCCAGCCAGCCTATTTCAATGACCTTCATCTTTGCTCACCCCAAGCTGAATTGTTCATCCCAGCTCAATACTCCACGATGAGGAAAGCTGGCATTTCCCAATGATAGCATCTGAATTTTTCTGTGTGCAGATTAAAAATGTCCACCCCAAACCTGCTTCTCTTGACCCAGCACACATTCCCCGATTCCTGCCCAGAAAACAAGCCAGAGAGAAGCACTGAGGAAGACCAAGGTGTCTTCTCCTGTTCCAGGTACTTCAGTGAGGGCTGCTCTGACCGTGCACCTCCCAAGTTGCCTGCAAAATATTCCACAGCAGGGAAGGGTTCCATTTCCCTGCCTTGTGCTGTCTTCTCCCTGTGGCTTCACCAGGAGGTGTTTGGGGAGGCATCGATTCCTTATTCCTTCTTTGGCCTCAGCTTCGCTGTCAAGCAGCTAATTAATTCTCACCTCTCTGCCAGGATTTGCAGCTCCAAGGCAGGTGAGTCGATCGGGTCCCACCAAAAAGGCTTTTGAAAAGAGACTCAGCTCCCAACAGCTCCCTTCAGTGACAGATCCAGCCGTCCACATTCTCCATCACAAAGCTCTCACTGGCCAGGATTTTTCAACACCCCCAGATGCAATGGCCACATGTCTCCAAAAAGCATTTGAGGTGTTCTTAGATGTCTCTCCATCCCCTTGGTACTTGGCTGATGGGGCTGTTCCTATCCCCTCAATCATGCTAATACAGTTTCTAGATCTGGAGATATTCAAGGCCAGGCTTGATGAGGCTCTGAGCAGCCTGACCTAGCTGGAGATGTCCCTGCTTATTGCAAGGGAGTTGGACTAGATGACCTTTAGAGGTCCCTTCCAACCCGATACATTCTATGATTCTATGATTCTATCTAGGTCAGCTTTCTGCAGTGTTGCTCACGCTCTTACCTGTACTGGATCGTCTCTGACGTGGTTGAGGCTCGGAGCTTCGTCATGAGGATTCGGACGATGTTGAACAGAAAGATGAAGTTGATCTGGAAGGAAGAGGGCACCTGGTTAGTGTCTGCTCCCCAACATTTCCTCCCACTTCCTCAGCAGAGGCAATGGGCCATGCCAGGGGAAATGAAGATGTTTCCTCCTGAACCTGACCTGTGCACTGGAATGGGACATCTGCATTTATTTGCTTTAAAGCACTTTAGCCATAAGATTTAGGAGTTTGTTCAAGGGAGCAGAGCACACCGGGAGACTTGCAAGGAAGGGTGAGCGTTAGAGAAAGGGCTGAAGTGAAAAAGCGGGAAGGGGAGGAGGAATATAATGTGGCTGAAGGGACTTTGGGAGAGTGGCTGCCATCAAAGCATGGAGCCGCTTGGCCACTCTCCCAGCTGCTGAACTGCTAATGAGGGCACGGGAAGGTGGCACTGGGAGCCGAGCACAATTGACACAAGTTAGAAGTGGCCTGGCTACCTGATGGGCTGGGAAATGAGAAGCAGGCTCAATTATTCAGCAAGGCAGATCGGTCCAGGTGATTAATATTCCCTTGGGTTTTCTCAGCGCTGGGCAAGAAGGGAGGAAAAGCTGCAGGACTTTTGGCATGGCTTTTCTCCTACAAACACAGGTTGGAGTCCCAGCACTGCTGCTTAGGACTTGCCACCACTGCTTTTCTTTGTCCATTCCCAAAAGAGCAAAGCCCCAGCAAATTCTGCTCTATATGGTCCCTGATTCAAGCGTTGCTGCTCAGCCAAGGACCAGGAGCAAAGTGACGTGGATCAGGGAATGGAGCTGAAGTCCCCAGGCTTCTGTGAATGCTTGGCAAAGCACCCACCTACACCCAAACCGTTCCAGGGCACAGATGAAGGGGCTTACCCATGCATGTAGGATTCTGCTGATGGGAGCACCCCTGCCAGAATGAAGTTCCCATGCTCCCTTTCTAGCCCATCCCAGGCTGGCAGGATCCGTGCGCACTATTTCTTACTAGGGGTTAGGTGCCTGAATTTACTGAAGGTGCAGTTTGGGTGCAGAGAGCTGGGCTTTCAGGGCTGTGGGCAGAATAGCCAGCTGCAGCAGGGCGATGCTGAAGGAGGGGGTGAGACCCTGTTCAGGAGCAGCCTCATCCCACGTGTATTTAGGAAGCCAGGTCACTTTGTTCTTACCAGAAGCACCAGGATCATGGGGCCTTGGTAAATGTAGTCGGTATAAACTCCCGCTCGCTTCCCAAACCAGCACCTGCAAGGCAAGGACAAGCAGTGTTGGGGACAAGCATGAGTGACCTGGATTGCCTCCTGTCCTTGCACAATCTCTGTAGGTCACTGTCCATAGGGTGAAAACACTACAACTGCTGTAGCCACTGTGGAAGAGCTTCCCTGGGAACCCTGCCTATGGAGGTGCATGGCAGGGGGAGAGTGGGGCTGGGGGAACTGGTTGTTGTAGGACAAGCAGGGACAACCTTACACGCACCCAGGTTTGGGTTGGTTCCATCCCCGGCAAACCCTGTGGGAGCTCAGGCAGGTGGATCCCTGTCCTGGGAGCACCTGGCTGGGTTTGATTCAAACGGTGCTGTGCCTGTGTGGGTAGCACAGGGCTGCTGGAGCCAGGGGGGTAAAGCTAGCGCTGAAAAACAGCTGCCTTCATCTAAACAGGCTCCTTTTAACTTCCCAGCCCCTCCTGATGAAGTCTCAGGTGCCTGTTAAGTCCTCCATTAGCAAGTCTCTGTGAAACTGGCTCAGGTGGTGGTTCATATATCTGCTGGTAGATTAAATCCCAGCTCCATTTAGCAAACACACTGCGGGAGCTCTGGCTTAATCTCATCTTTCCCTCCTCCCCCCGCCTTAAAAAAAAGTCTCATTTGTCCTTTGAAGACTAAAGTGAAGCAGCCAGTGGCTGCAGGGAGCCCTCCTGCCGCAGAGCCTAAAGGTGGGATTAAAGAAAGAAGGGAAGAACACTCTCTTTTTTTTCCCTCCCACCCTTTCCATGTACCCTGCCTTACGTCAGCCCTTCCAGGCAGGATCTGTGTCTCCCACAGCCCCTGGCACCACTGATCTGTGGGGAATTGGGACAGAAAGGAGACTGGGAGATGAGAGCAACCAGGCTCACTTCTCGTTGTCGTAGTAGAGCTTCCCGATGGCCCAGGCGATGATGATGGGAAAGGGGATACCTGCAGATGAACACAGAGGTGAGTCTCAGGGGTGCAGCGTTGCCACAAAGTCGTGTTGTAACAGGGATTTAAAAAAAAAAACCAGCCAACCAAACCACTGAGTGAGAAGATATGGCCATGCCAATCCCATCCTCCTGCTCCTGGCAGATATTTTTGCAGCTATTCAGGTGCAAGAAGAGCTGGAGCAGAGGATGGAGGTGAGCATCACCCATCACTAAACCCCTTGGTACCCGGTGGGTAAAGGGGAAATCCTGGTACTTACACCAGCCGATGCAGATGAACATCCACTTGCGGAGCTTGTCCGTAGAGTAGGTGAGCACGATGGCTGTGTGCAGGTAGCAGCCCTCGCCAAACATCCAGAAGAAGTTGGTGACGTGGAAGTAATTGTAGGCGGCGGTGACCAAGCGGCACCAGACCTGCCAAGGCAATTAGGAGGAGATATGGAGGTTGAAGAACAGAGCTCTGCCCTACAGCAATGAAACCATTGCACAGAGCAAGACAGCCCCCAGCAGCAATCGAACTCATATTCCTCATAAGTCTGGGTTGTCCTCCAACCACCAAGGAACCCTATTTAGCCCCTCAAGCTGCTTTTGTGGCTGCATCTTTAGGAGTTTTAAGCTCCCCACACACCTCAGCTGCTCTGGGATGAGCTCAGACTGGCTGCCCTGCAGAGCTGCACCTACCACGTTGCTCTCGTGCACCTCTGGGTTCATCGTGAGCTGCACCACGAACCACGTGGCATTGCGTAAGATGAAGGCTGTGATCAGGTTCCAGTGGATGATGTTCCTCAGGCACCGGATGCTCCTGGAGAGGTGGGGGAACAAGGGACTATCAGAGCACATGGTGGGTGTCTGGGGACCAGCCGTATGTGGGTTGGGGGACAGGGCTGTTTGTGGAGCTGGATGTCTTTGTTGGGATCCCAAGGGTGAGCTGCTGGGGCGGTGCCCTGGCTGAGGTGGGCAGGACCAAGGCCAGGAGGTGGAGGCCACCAAGGAGGACCCTCTGCCCCCATAGCTGGGTGCTTTAAAAAAGCAAGAGCAGGAAGATAACCCTAAGATAGGCATGATCCTTTCAGACTGGAAAGCAATGGTACTGGGGGAAGATATAGCAAAATACAGGGGCTGGGTCTGTCCCCAGCCTGAGGGCTGTGAGGTGACCTCTCTGGACTCGTCCCCCCAGCAGGAACACAGCAGCAGGTCGGGTCACTCACCGCAGGCGCATGAAGAGGACAAAGGCCACAAGGAGGGCCCCCAGTGAGACACAGTGCCCCAGGTAGTTGATGATGACGGCGATGTGATAGTGCAGCTTGCTCTTCTTCTGGTGGGGGGAGATGGGGAGAGGGTCAGCAGCAGCCCCAGGTACCACCACAAACCCACCTCCTCCACCACATCACCTCCAAGAGCTGCACCACAAATTTTGGGCCCTTTTTTAGAAAGCAGCTAGAGCCCACTTGATGCAGGACAGTGGAGATGGGACTGGAAGGGAACATGGCTGGTTGAATGGGGCTAACATGGACAGGAAAGGCACCAGCCTGGCCCTGCAAAGAGCTCAGGCATTTCACATCCTGCTCCTACCAGGAGTACCTCCTACCCAGCTCACAGCTGCTGCCCCTACATCACCCCTACTCAGAGCTGGGACATCCCCAACCCATTCTCTGGGGAAATCCTGCTGGAACTCAGCCAAGCGCACTGGCAATGTGACATCTGACGTCTCAGTTCATTCCCCCTTGCCCTGGGGGCAGCTGAGAGGCTGGCATGAATTTGGGCAGAGGGAGCAGGGGTTCTCGGGAAGGTGTGAGTGATAATTAAATTAATTGATCCTCCTGCTGTTAGGCACTCGTCCAACCTGTGAATTAGCAATTAACTGTGTGAGAAAACCATTCCTGACAAGAGATATCAGCATCTTAAATACCAGAGGTGGTATCAGCTGCAAATGAACAGCTTGTATCTCTTCTTGCTCTGAGGGGTGGCTTGACCTACTCAGGGGCTTGTAATTCATGATTCCCATATTTTTTTATGCCTTTCAGCTTCCTAAACGTCTCCTGTATTTCATTGCCAGCAGGGAGGGAGAGGGTTTGCAGGGAGTGCTCCTGTCAGGAGGGAGCTGGAGGAGGGTGACATGGCTGGAGGGCGTGCTGACCTGCACCCGGCAGACCTCATGCTGCAAATCCTCTGGGATTTTCACCAGGGAAAGAGACAGAAGTGGCTTTATTTTTGTCAGGGAATAAAAATGCAAATGAAAAAGGGGGTCATATCTGCTGCATGTGACCTTATATCTGGGCTGCTGCTGCATGCCCAGCCCGCAGCTCCCCATGGCCATTCCTGACCTGGATGTTGTTGGCCTTCAAAACTCCACTGTCTGTCCCTCACCCTCCTGCCAAAAGCCTGGCTGAGGGACTACCAAGGTCCTACCTCTTCGCTGAGGATCTCCTGGCACTGGGAATAGTTGACCCGCGCTGCCCAGCTCCCGTTCGCCAGGCACTCCCTGTAGCCATTATCTGAAAGAGAAGGAGCATGTCAAAGGGTTAATGGTGTGCGGGGATGGGCACAAAGATGTGACCTGATGATGTCACTGATGCAGGGGGCACTGGCATCAAGCCACACTTCTCTCCCTGTGTTAGGAGCTTTCTTCACCTCCCAGCAAGGCGGGTGAGTGTCAAGGCTAATTGAGAAGGAACGGCCAGGACAGCCTCAGAATGGTCACCCATTAGCTTCAGCACCCGGGTGATCCCAGTGCTGGGGTCACACTGGGATGCTGCTATTAACAGGAGAGACCGTGAGGCTCATCAGGGCGATGGGTTGGGACCGGGATGGGGATGGCTCCTTAGGCAGGCACAAGTCTGGAGTAATTTGAAGAGACTCCCACAACAGCATGAGAGGCACCGCAAAGCAGGAGCCGTATGCATGGGATCTTCCACTGCAGCACAAAGGTGTGGGCTGGAAAAATGGACGTTTTCTGGAGGAAACAAGATGTTTCTTTCATCAAAAGCAGTGCTTGAGTGGTCAGAAGCTCAGCCGTGTGCTGGAAACAGCTTTGGGCATTTTTCGAGTGCTTTTGCTTTGTCCCCTGCTCCCAGCATGTCATCAGCAGTGACAACACAGTCACCAGTGCCAGGAGGGGATGAGCCACAAGGTCTCCCAGTCCTTGCTCAGCTGGGGTTGCAGACCTCTGTGCCATCTCCAGCAGCAGAGCTGGCTCACTCCTCTTCCCCTGCCCCCAGCATGGGACATCAGCCCTCTGCCCCTTTACAGGGGCAGGTCCAGGAGGACCTGCTTATAAAGCTGCTGCTGTGAGACCACCTTCCCTGAAAATGGAGGGTTTTTTAGTTGATGGATCCCACAGAGCCTCCCAACGAGCTCTGTACCCAGCGGTGTTTTCATTTGTGCCCCCAGTCCCTGATGCATGTGGTTCTCTGAACCCCCCCCATCCCTTTTCCACCATGTCCGCACCAGCGCTGCTCATCTTACTCGTGGTGTTGTACCGCACGCCGTAGAAATATTCCGGGCAGGGGCGAGCTACCAGCTGGCCCACTGCACTCCGGGGCCAACACGTGCCAATCAGGTCTACTGAGGCGTTGCACTGGGGACCTGTGGGGAAGAAGGGTAGAGGGTCAGTGGAGGTCTGTGGGCCACCATGGGCCACCTCCAGGCTTTTGAAGGGTCAGGGTTTGCCCGGAGAGCTGGGGCTGCCATGCTGTCTGAGCTGATGGTTTGCTGCAAGCTGAGAAGAGCCTCGTGGCAGATGAAGTCCGTGTGAAGACTCCCCAGTGTCTGGCTGATCCATCCTGGCCATGACTATTGCCCTGGTCCTGTCTGAACAGCCTGGTTTTCTGACCTGGCTTCCCAAGTCAGCTTGGGGTTCCCTGGCTCTTGTCTTCCAGCCCCACTCTTTTCTTCAACCATGACTTTACCATCCAGCCCCACAACAGCCAGCAATAAGCCAGATTTTCACTTTCCTAGTGGTGACTCCAGCCTGATGCTGGTGGGACGGACTCTCCTCAGAGCCCCTCCAACCCTCTCACACCTCCTGGCTGCAAGATCTCCTTCCCAGCCATCCCTGTTGGTCTCTTCCAGCCTCTCCTGGGAAGAAAACTCCAAGTCTGCTGCTGCTATTTCAGATTTCAAGCAGGACATGTGTGCTTTTCCCAGCTACACAAGTGTGCTAACGTAGGCATTAGGTAGGCCAGATTGCAGGCTTTTTTATGTGTAATTTGTGTATATTTAGAACAACATGTACTGTAGCTAAATACGTCCCAGCTCCATCTCGAAGTGAAGTAGGAAGCACAACGACTGTAATACCCATATAATAGAATCCTTGACAGGCAGCAGATGGATGGGCAGCGGACCCTGGAAGAACAGAGTTCTGTGCAAACTGCTCCTGGGTACCAGAGATGTTTGTGCTGCTGGCACAGAGATAGATGTTGCCATTTCCTAAGGCAAAACACCCCGATTCACAGCATTCTAGGTGTGAGAACACAGCGTTTCCTCGCCACCCAGACTCAATGGTTGTTATTTGAATGCCTTACCCAAAACTTCCTATGGATAGAGCTGACTAAAGAGTGACTGAACAAAAAAAAAAACCCCAACAAAATACTCTGTTATTAATATGATGAAAGCTTTTCATGGGGCAATATTGGTTTTCATTGTTTATCTGAAAAATTGGCTTCTTGGATTCTTGGGATGTTTTCAGAGCATTTTTTCAGGGCAGAAGAGGAGACTTTTCTGCAAACATCTTTGCAAGGGAAAACTTGTGAGCTGTGGAAGCATCAGAGTGTGGTGAGCTTTACCTTCTGCCTTCCATAGCTTGTAGTGAGAAATTAATTTTAAAAATGACCTTTGCTTTTAGCTGGGCTAATGTGTATGGTTGCTGTGGCAACCTTCACTTTAAGTTAACTGTTTTAAGTCTGTATTTCTTAGGAGACGAGGTGCATTTAATCACATGCGGTGTACGTGTCTGTGCTTATCTGCATTCATTAGTATTTGTTGAGCTCCTTAGTTGTTTTGACCTAAATCTGACAGAAAAATAGAGGGTCACAGAAATTGAAGTCCCCATTTAAAATTTTATGATACTATTCATCCAGGTGGAGAAAAGACAACCAGTAACTGCTCCAACTAAGGACAAATTTAAATTGCAAGTGCACTCCCTGTTAGCCACCTGGGAATCCACCCAGGTGAGAAGCTGCTTGAGTAACTGGAGTAGGAAAAGCTTCACTTGGAATAACCCAGCACAGAAAAATGGAGCTTGCACAGCATTAATGCCCAGAGCCACTCATGCAGTCATCGGAAACCCTCCCTGTGACTGGTGGGGCTGAGCACAAACTCCATTTTCTCCATCCCCTCATGCCTCAGTTTCCCTCCTGCATCTCAGGAGTTGTGCTGGGGCGCAGACACAGACTGATCAGGGAGGACACGTGGGAAGACTCAGTAATTAAAAGTCAGCAGATCCAGAGAGCAGCAGCACTGGAACTCACCATCAGTGAAACAAAACCACAGCAATGCCATTAATAACCAAAAGCAAGATAGATTCATGGAGATGATGTGGTCAGACAAAGGTGGCATCGTTCTGCTGAACATCTGCTCAAATCTGGGTTTGATATCTCCACATTTCTCCAATGCACTTGACTTAATGCTGCTTGGCCTTCCCAGTAAAGAGCTACGGACACCCATCAGATCACAAACCGAGTGGATGGGTCTTGCAGTCCCACCATGGCAGGAATGCGGGCGAAGGTGGAGCAGCATCACCAGGAGCTCAGCTCCCTCCTCATCCCATGGCTCGGGGTTGTGGTGTGGGGTGACATTCAGGCTTGGGGGTTGCAGTTGGGTGAGCAGAGGTCAGGCTCAGCCAGGCTGCAGGAGGCTGTTGGGACTTCACCCTGCACTCAGCTGGCTTCATCCCAGCACCGCTGTAGGCAACATTTTGAGGTCTGTACCACCAGCTTTTAACCCAGTGGGTGGCTGTAATTTTTTTTTCTGGGCTTAGACTGAGAAATGCTTGATGAAGAAAAGCTGCAGAAAGCAGATGCTGCTCTTTCTGCTCTCTCCAGCACATAGGGAAGAAGAAAAACCTGCTAGGGAAGGGTTAAGTAAAACTGTGAAGGTTAAGAGTTGCCGTGAGGGCTTCTCAGCATGACCGCCTGCTCCAGCTGCTCCCCAGTGGCAAGTGGCTCCCAGCATTTAGAACAGTGTTTAGCATGGAAATTATATGTATCAGTGCTAAATGCTTTCATATCTGCTTTGCAGCCCGTCTGTATTTGCAGGGGGATTATTCACCCAGGTTCTGCAGATGTCTCCTCCAGCATTCTCAGCAACACTGTCTGCACAGATAGCTTTGGTCTTTGCAGCTTTACAG
This sequence comes from Ceryle rudis, assembly GCA_033439905.1. Classification (NCBI taxonomy): domain Eukaryota; kingdom Metazoa; phylum Chordata; class Aves; order Coraciiformes; family Cerylidae; genus Ceryle; species Ceryle rudis. Next base: position 878 of record JAAGNO010013187.1, on the reverse strand, counting down.
CAAAAAAAGGTCAATGAATTTCCTACCTGCACCCAATCCCCCAGATCTGGATCTCTCCCACTCAGAAATGCGGCATTTGGGGTAGGAAGGAGCTGGTCCTGCTTTGAGATGGGGAATGTGGCATGGAGGAAGTCACTCAAATCCCTTCTTACCCTTTTTCCTTTGGAAAGCAAGGTAAAGCAACTCCCTTCTTCTGAAGAAAAAAAAAGTGTCTGTCCAGGGACCTACACTGAGACAACTATATCACAATAACTGTCCCAGGATAACCGTAACAATGTCCCTCCTGTTTATATAAAACATCCTTCTTCAGCCTGCTTCCACCACTTGCAGAGGCACCCGAGATAGCTCCAAGCAGTGTGTGAAGCCTGGCAGCGTAAAGCTCTCCACTCCCAGCTAATCTGCCAAAAGATTTTGAGCAAACTTCAGGAGGATGGAGCGTGTTTATCCTGAGCCAGCACCACAAGACGTGTAGCCACGGTGCTCTTGAGCTGATGCCAGGAGGTCAGAGGCGTTATTGTACCATCCAACCATTGCTAAGATGGTATGCCGAGGAGCAAAGCAAAGGTTGTGCTGATGTAACTGTACCAGTAAACACGTTATCTTGCAGCAGGCAAAGCTTTGCACCAGTGCAGCACCCCAGCTTGCTGCTGTGCCTCCAGCAACCCTGCATCTGCTCAAAGGGTGAAGCGTCTCTCCCCTTGTGCAATGCAAAGGGGCGAGGAGAGACAACGGAAATCTGAATCACAGGCTCATTCTGGTGGTTGGGAGTGATGGAATAATTTATCTGAGGTGTCTCAGGAGGCTGAGTAACCACTGAAAGGTGTTAGCTCATATCTCTACCTGTCCTGAGCTCCTACTCAACCACAATTATCTCTGCC
>JAAGNO010013185.1:0-32587 GCA_033439905.1 Ceryle rudis | reverse complement strand
GAAAACAAAAAAAAACCCCAGACACATTGGTCTGCCTATTCCATTCACTTCTTGAATTAATCACGTAATTTTAACAGTTCTGAGACACCTTACAATATTTCCCAAATTAATAATTTCATCTTCAAGATATGGCACATTCTTTTAACAGCAGCATGTTGAAATAAGCTGGAGGAGGAATAATTTAACAGAACTGAGGCTACCCCAGGCTCCTCCTGGGCATTTAATTGTTAAACTAAATCAATTAAATGCAGATATTTTTGTTTGTCCTTATTACTTATGTATCTGCCCAAAGGGACTTCACACAGAATCAGGAAAAAGATGTGAAATTTAAGCTAAAACGGTCTCATAGAAATTTTAGCACACTATTTCAGCTAGATGAGGTTTGTGGTACTTACACAACAATTTTGTGAAAAATAAAGACAAAGGACTTTTGAAGCCTATCTTCAAATAAGGTTTAGCTACAACCATGCAAAAGGGTCTCTTCCCTCATGTAAATTTATTGAGTGGACAAGGCAGGATGTGAACTTTCTGTGAACCTGCTGTTATCTTATAGGACACTGGGATGGACACTGACATGAGAGAAATGAACACCAGTTTCTGCTCCTATTCTAGGTATCTGTTATAAGAAAGTATATGCGATTTCTACTGCAATATTTAGCAGAAAGCAGAAATCCACTGTCTGTGATGCATTCTCCATTCTGCACTTTTGGGACTGGGAGAGGGGCAGGCAGAAAGGAAGATTTAAGTAAATATAGCATCTAAGGAACTCTAAAGCTAGGCGGGCAAATCTAACAAATACTATGATGTTAGCAATAAGACCAGGCTGGTGGGAGGAAAGTGTGCTATATGATGCTACTTGGTATTCTGCAGTGGTGATATCTGGAACTATCTCCACGTTAAAAATAAACAAGCGCTTTTCACAAGTCTACCCCTGAGCAGCTTACTCAGGGCCAATGCTACCATTCTGCTGCATGTGTTCAGGTGTGTCCTGTACTAGGCAAATGAGTACCTACCTTTCCAATGAGCCACTGCATGAATCCAACGTGGTAAAGCATAGACGTTACTGTGCTGAAGAAAATGACAATTGGAAGGACCTGATTTGAAAACAGATAATCATTAACACTTCTAGACTGGTTTGTCTTTCCTTGATTCTATAGGCCATTTAATTTTTGAAAAAGAAGATCATGTTTTTGGAGATACACTTAAAGGTATTGAAAACTCAACATTAAGTTTACACTTACACTGTAAAATTTTTAACCTTCTAGCCTTGCTTGTGCTAGAAGGAACTATTTTTTCATTCATCAACATAGTTTTCTAACAGGACTGCAATAGTTTTGAAACTGTCTGGTTTAACATAATACACATTAATTTATAGCTATGTTTGTCATCTCAAAGATATACTGGGCAATGACATCTATAAAGACTTTCACATGTACATCTGTAGTCTTCAAAAACCATGAACAGAAATATATGCAATTGAACTGTGGTGTAGAATTCAGAGCTCAACTTCTTTGTGTTTAAAAATCAGAAGCTGAAGTTGAAGCCATTTTGATTTGGATTGTAGTGGACTTGATTTCACAGAATCAAGAGCAGCTTCCTTAGAAAGTCCACACTGTGTAACAGCGTTCTAATAACACACTATAGAAAAATTTATTCTTTTATTCTGCTCTATTTATAGCACTGATTATAATGTCAACGTGGAGTATTCATGAGCTCTGTAACTGCACGCAGAGACAGAATCTGCTTAAAACCAAATTCATCGGTGTATACTTACTGAATACCAAAAGTGAATATAAGTCCCTTTCAATGGAGACTGAAGGAAAAATGTTTTCCTTAAACATATAATTTAAAAGAACTGCATGAATGTCTAACACTGTCTGATGTGTTATTAAATATGTTCATTATTAATCCTGAATAAAACTAATATAACTTTATTCTCAAGTATGGCAAATACACGGGATCTCAGCATTTATAGGCTAGTCTAAATCAGGAAGAAATATATATCCAAATGGTCCAAAACTAGGCAGACAGATTAGAGAATCACAGAATTGTCATGGTTAGAAAAGACCTCTAAGATCACCACATCCAACTGTCAACAAAGAATAATACCAAACCGAAATGGAAAACAAACAAACAAAAACAACAACAAATCCAAACTAAACCAAAATAAATCCAAACAAACAGATAAAAAACCCCAACCACAAAAAAGCACCTCACAATCTCATGTCCTGAAGTGCTGCATCTACACATTTCTTGAATACCTCCAGGAATGGTGACTCCACCACCTCCCTGGTTAGCCTGTTCCAGCACCTGACTACTCTTTCAGTAAATAAACTCTTCCTAATATCTGATCTAAACCTCCCCTGGTGCAATTTGAGGCCATTTCATTTGAGTTCTGTCATTATTTACTCGAGAGAAGAGACCACACCCTCCTCGCTCTAACCTCCTTTCAGGGAGTTGTAGAGACCGGTAAGATCTCCTCTCAGCCTTCTCCAAACTAAACCATCCCTCATCCCTGAGCCTCTTCTCATAGGACTTGCTCTCCAGAACCCTCACCACCTTGCTTGCCCTTCTCTGAACTCACTTCACCAACTCAATGTCTTTCTTGTGGTGAGGGGCCAGAACTGGACACAGTACTTGAGGTGTGGTCTCACCAGTGCTGACTACAGGGGCATGATCATTTCTCTTCTCCTGCTGGCCACACTATTTCTGACACAGGCCAGGATGCCATTTGCCTTCCTGGCCACCTGGGCACACTGCTGGCTCATGTTCAGCTGGGTATCCACCAGCACCCCCAGGCCCTTTTCCACAAGGCAGTTTTCCAGCTACACTTCCCCAAGCATGCAGCATTGCCTGGAGTCGTTGTTAAACCTCATAAAATTAACATCGGCCCATTGATCCAACCTGTCCAGATCCCTCTGCAGAGCCTTCCTACCCTCAAGCAGATCAACACTCACACTCAATTTGGTGTCATCTGCCAAGTTGCTGAGGAAGCACTCAATCCCCTCATATAGATCATCGATAAACATATTGAACAAGACTGGCCCCAAAACTGAGCCCTGAGGCACACCAGTGATGACCAGCCACCAACTGGATTTAACTCTGTTCACTACAATTCTCTGGTCCAGATCAGTCAGACAGTTTTTACCCTACGGAAGAGTACACCCATTGATGCCATGAGCTGACAGCTTCTCCAGCAGTATGCTGTGGGAGACGGTGTCAAAGGCTTTATTCACGTCTAAGTAGACAACATCCACAGCACATCTCTCGTCCACTAGGCAGGCCAGCTGCTCGTAGAAGGAGATCAGGTTGGTAAAGCAGGACCTGCCTTTCCTAAGCCCATGCTGGCTGGTCCTGATCCCCCAGTTGCCCTGCACCTTCCATGTGAGCTCACTCAAGTTGAATCTCCCCATAATTTTTCCAGGAATCAAAGTCCGCCTAACAGGCCTGTAGTTCCCTGGATCCTCCTTCCAGCCCTTCTTGTAGATGAGTGTCACACTGGCAAGCCTCCAGTCATCTGGGGTCTCCCCTGTTAACCAGGACTGTTGATAAATGATTGAGAATGGCTTGACGATTAGTTACAGTTAAAACAGTATTAACAGTAGGAAGTTTTTATGTGTGTTCAACTGAGAGCATAATGCATTATCAATAAAAGCAAGGAACAGAAGCAAAAAGAATAAAACACTTTGTTAGGTCAGATCTTTTCATTAAATGAAAGCTGAAGAGAGTACTATCAGCAATTTTGATAAAGGTTTGGAAACTCAGTGTAGATAATCAGAATTTCTATTTCATGGAGAGTGCAATTCACAGATATCCCTGTGCTCTTCAGCAAGTTAATATTAGGCTGCTTTGTGTAGTTTGATTCTCTATCCTTTTAGCAGTCCTCTAGGGGTGGTTTGCCATTCAGTGAGGGCAGGATATTTAGTTCAGTAAGAGCAACACCTTTCTCCCCTGCCTTTTCTCCCCTGCCATTTCACACAGAATCACAGAATGGTTTGGGTTTGGAAGGGACCTTTCACGGTCATCTGGTCCAACCCCCCTGCAGGGAGCAGGGACATCTGCAACTAGAGCAGGTTGCTCAGAGCCCCGACCAACCTCACTTGGAATAGTTCCAGGGATGGGGCATCTACCAACTTTATGGGCAACGTGGGCCAGGGTCTCACAACCCTCAGTGTTAAAAATGTCTTCCTTCTCTGTAGTCTAAATCTCCCTCATTTTGTTTGAAAGCAACACCCCTTGTCTTATCGCAACAGGCCCTGCTAAAAAGTCTGTCCCCATCTTTCTGACAGGCCCCTTTAAGTACTGAAAGGCCACAATAAGGTTTCTCCAGCACCTCACTATCCTTCTTGAAATGAGAGGCCCAGAACTGCACACAGTACTCGAGGTGAGGCCTCACCAGTGCCAAGTACAGGGGCAGAATTACATCCCTGCTTCTGCTGGCCACACTATTTCTGATACAAGCCAAGATGCCATTGGCCTTCTGTGCCACCTGAGCACATTGCTGGCTGATGTTCAGCCGGCTGTCAACCAGCACTCCCAGGTCCCTCTCTGACAGGCCGCTCTCCAGCCACTCATCCCCCAGTCTGTAGTGCTGCAGGGGGTTACTGTGGCCAAAGTGTAGGACCCTGCACTTGGCCTCGTTGAATCTCATAACATTGGCTGCAGCCCATTGACCCAGCCTGTCCAGGTTCCTCTGCAGCTTCTTCTTACCCTCCAGGGTATCGACACTGCTCCCCATGCCCAGGCCACCAAAAGGAGTGGAGGGAGCTCAGGTGACCCAGCTGCCCTCCATTAAGCTCCTGTTGAGCTGCAATGCTGTGAGTGTCCCTCCTATCTCTGCTCTGGCCCTAGAGGCAGCATCACCTGCATCGCTTCTCACCTTCTACTCTTTTCCCCTTGCCCAGGATGACACTACCTGCCAGCAGCCTGGAGGGGCTGGTCAAGGGTCAAGCAAAGGTGAGGGTCACTTAGGGTGCAATCTTGTCCATCGTCACCTCTCACACATGGCCAGGGCCGATGCAGCTCGCCAGGGACCCTTTGCACTGTGGGCTTGCTTGGTGAGCGGATGCAGAGCAGCAGCCATCTCCCATCTCTGCTGGTAAACAAGGTGGCCTTCGCCACTCAGCTGGTGAGTTTGAAGAAGACAGGGGCAGGATGACTCCTCTCTCCTCCTCTTGCAGTGGGCACTCATACTGCACTGGGGTTGCTGCTGCTCTTCCCACAGGTCATATCCATCCCCCCTGCTCTGCATCAGGAGAGAGCTAAGCCCCCAGGCCCCTCATCTCAAAATGATGCCTATCCCCTGTGCTCAGCCATAAAAGGAGCCAAAACTCAGCCGCCTGCTCGTGAGCCAGCATGTCAGGGATGCTGCCTGTGCTCCCAGAGGCAGTGGTCAAAGCCTTGCCAGAGCCATTGGTATTGCAGGGCTTCCTCTGTAAGATCCTCTTCAAGCTCCTTGAGGTAAAGCACTATGGGGAGTGGCTGAGCACCTTGCAGAAGACCAGCAGGCAAGAGAAGCTGGCAGGGCTGAATGAGGAACAGTAGCAAGCAGCCTGATGGCTCCACAGGGACTGGCAGAGGCTGGGAGTTGCCTGCAAAGCATCAGCCTCCTTGAAAAAGCCATTTTCTGCCAGCCACCTCTTGCTGCTGTAGGGTGGGGTGTTGGGGGGATGTGGTACAGAAAAGCATTTCTCTCCATGGAGCTCTTTCCAAAGACATTGGGGGTTGCTCCACAAAGGGACTCTTGCCAGAAGGGCAGGGAGGGAGCAAGGTGGCTGTATCTCAGCAGAGGCTGTCCCTCTGCTTTAGACCAGGCATGGCCAGGGAGCCTTCCCTTGTGTGGGCTTGGGTGAGACCAGCCTGGGAGACCTGTGTTGACAACATATGCGTTATTAATATGTTCCTGCTCCCTCAGGGTGGTCAGTAAGCTGCCCAAAGCCAATCTTCTGCTCCTCAAGAGCTTGCTGTCTCTGCTGCAAAACACCAGCAGAAATATGGCCACCAGCAGGTTGACTGCTGGCAACCTTGCCATCTCTGTGGGACCAAACATGCTCATCCCAGCTGAGGACCACACAGTCCCCCTGGACATCCTGCTGAAGGTGATAGGGAAGACGTGCTGTGTTTATGAGCCAGCTACAACCTGCTGGGCCCTCTGGAGCTTTGCTGTGAGAGGTATCTGGTTGCCCTCTTTCTTCATCAAACACTGGTCGGGGAGATGCTGGGAAGAGCAGCCCCACAGCTGCAGCTTTGTGAGCAGAAGTGAGGGTCAGGAGTGGTAAAAGGCTGTCTGACCCATTTTCAGCCAGCAGGCTGGAAACCAATGGCTTGCTGAGTGCAGGTGACACAGCTGGTGGAGTTCACTGAGCACTATGGGGAACTCTTTGGGGAGAAGGTAGCTGGGCTTGCTAATGCATTGGCTGTGGAGTTGCCAGCACGAGGGGTGGAAGCAGAAATTGCAGAGGTATGTGAGGTCCACACACAGTGTGACAACAAAAGCCTCCACCCTCGAAGGTGGGACTGCTGTTGCAGGGACAAGCAAAGTCATCCACCAGCCTGCAGCTCTGCTAAGGTGCAGAGTAAGGTTGATGCAGGTTGGCCACCTCACTTTGTGCATCACACTTTGTGCATCAGAATGGTGTCAGCTGAGCTGAGCAAACCCATCCACAGGATCTGCCTTTCAGAGCTAAGGCAGCAATTTGACAGGAAGGTCTTTGCCACCTGTTAACTTCCACATTTCCATTGCAGGTGCCTCCAGCCATTCCAGAAAGACAACACCTAAAGGGCTCATCTGAGGAGAGAAGATAAAATGAGATACTGTTGATTAAGAGCAGAACTGTTTCAAGATTATCATGGCTTTCTCTGTCTAACAATACCGTTGAATGGAAAAGTTCTGGGCTCTTCACAAGAAAACAGAAAGCAAAAACCACCCTGTGAGGAGGGAAGTGACAGGCAACCATCCAGGGAGAGGAGAAAGTTGGAAACAGAGCTCTCGGGATGGGCAACTAAGGAGATCCAAGCAGGCAAGAAGAACGGGAAGCCTGACTGTGCAGCAGAGCCTGCTGTCCATCTTTCAAGGCTCTGAACACTGCTCTGAGTATAGGAAATATTTCTGAGGTGCACAGAGATGGCCCCAGACAGGAAGCAGGCACCTGCCCTGGGGAGAACGTGTACGTCAGGAGAAGCACTCCACTCCAACCTTGGCAGTCTTCGTTTTGCACTTGTAGAAGCTGTTTGTTCAAGGCTGAGTAGACACCCCAGCAAGGTCACAAACCTCACCATTTTGAGCTCTTTGACCTGCCACCTACAGAAAGAGGCAAAGTCCCACTTCTCTATTCATGTCAGCTGGGAATCCTGGCACTGGCTGGTGTTGTCTGAATCCCAAAGACACAGCATGGAGTTCCAAAAGCTGCAGATACTGAGATACTGGCACTTCTTAAAAAGCCCACATTTCACCTGAGATAATTGAGGGAAGGAAAAAACAATCAAACCATCAAAAAGAAGAGAATTTTGCCTTCAAACATGGGTTTCTAGCAAGGCCCAGTGAGGGATGCTGCTGCTCAGGTTTTGGAAAGGACTACATCACAGCTCCCCAGGGGCTCCCTGCCAAGCAAGTCAACTTGCCAAGCTCTGAGGGTATTGCACGTGTTGAGACAGGACCAAAGCAACACCATAGTCACTGCCAGTAAGGGTTCTCTCTCCCACGCCAGGAACAACCCTTTTTTCACTGGACTTCCTGAAGAATGGGAGACAAAGTCACACCTGTTCCTCACTCATGGTTTTATGAGCGCTTTCTGACTCTGTCCTTGTAGGTGCCAATTTGGTTTTGCTGCTTGGATTCCCTGTATGAGCTCTGACACCTGGGCCTCAAGGGGTGTGATGCAGCCCCAGCACTGCCTTGGTGGAGGTGAGGAGAGAGGCACCATGTCCTTCTGCTCTGGCCAGAAGATTTCATTTGTGCACCAGTAAGCTGGAGTGGCCTCACACCACTCTCAGATCCATTCCACCCCTCACAGGAGGGCATCTGCATAAGCAAAATGATGAAGTATGGGCAGATATGTGGACAGCAAGGTGGATGTAAAACTGGCTGAACTGCCAGGCTAAAAGGGTGGTGATCAGTGGCACAAAGTCCATCAGGAGGCCAGGAAGTAGTGGAGTATGCAGAGGTCAATAATGGGTCCAGTACTGTTTAACATCTTCATTAATGACCTGGATGATGGGACAGGCTGCACCCTCAGCAAGTTTGCAGAAGAGAAGGGAAGGAGGGCTTGATGTACCAGTTGCCTGTGCCACCATTCAGAGGGACCTCAGCTGGCTGGAGAAATGGGATGTCTGTGATCTCATCAAGTTTAATGAAAGGAAAATGCCTGCCCCTTGGAAGGAATAACATCATGCACCAGTACATAGTGGGAGCTGACTGGGCTGAGAAGCAGCTTTGCAGAGAGGACCTGGGGCTCCTGGTGGATGAGCTGACCAAGAGTTAGCACTATGCCTTTGTGGTAAAGCAGGCCAACAGCCTCCTTGCCTGCATGAGGAAAAGTGTCACGAGCACGTCAAGGGAGGTGATCCTTCCCATCTGCTCAGCACTGGCGAGATACATCTGGGGTGCTCTGTCCAGTTCTGGGCTCCCCAGTCCAAGACAGACATGGAAATACTGGAGTGAATCCCTGGAAGATGATTAAGTGATTTGGGCAGCTGATATATGAGGGAAGGCTCAGAGAGCTGGGGTTGTTGACCCTTGAGAAAAAAAAGCTTGGGAGAATCTTATCAGTGTGTTTAAATACCTAGTGTTGGGAGACAGTAAAGAAGATGGAGCCAGGCTCTTCTCAGGTGTCCCCTGTGACATAAGAGGCAATAAGCACAAATGAAATACTCTTTCACTCTAAGGGTGGTGGACCTACAGAAGAGGTTGCCCAGAGACGTTGTGAAGTCTCTGTCCTTGAAAAAGTTCAAAATGTGACACAGTCCTGGTCAACCTGCTTTGGCTGACCCTCCTCGATCAGAGTGCTTGCGTAGGCCATATCCAGAGGTCTCTTCCAACCTCAACCATGCTGTGATTCTGTGACATTTGTTTAAATCTCCAGCATAAAGCACTGTTATTTTAAAATATTCCATCAATTCTTACCTTGGTACAGGAAAATTGGTTTTCGAGCTCAACAGCACATAGAATCTTTACCAAACCTATGAGGCCAGAGTTACAGGAGAGCTTCAACAACCTAATAAACCAAGGAAAATCAAAATGTGCCATGGAAGTCAGATGCTTCTGCTGCAACAACCATATGATCAAAAGTTTCTCAAACAAAACAATCTGCTGTCAGGACAAAGAGGAGCCAAGTCACTGTGACTCAAGTTTTTAGAGTCAATTTTGTAAAACGTGAGAAGGAGTTAGTTAGTGCCACCCAGTGTTGGCAGCTAGAAAAAGGAAGGTTAGATATGGTTGCAACTGGGTGTAGCCTAGTGAAACAGTGATAAAAACATCCCTGCTGTTGCTTTCTGTATCAGGGGTGAGTAATGCCACAGAAGCTGTGCAGCACTGAGGTCCAGGAGAGAGTTGTCCCACAGCCAAAAAGCAGCTTGGCTAAAAAAAAAAAAAAAAAACAAACCAATAAATAAAATTACCTTTTATGTTCACTTTTCAAAGCAGGTAATGAGTTTGAGATGTGGATGACCTCTTGTCACAAGACTCACTCACTCTTCTAGTCTGACATCAGTCTAGAAAGTAAGTTGTCCTGGCTTTTCTGGTTAGATGTTCAGGAATTTAGATGAGAAACAACACAACGAGAAGCGTCTCCTTCCTAAGATGAGCAGAGTTAAAAACGTTACCTTTTTTCACCCCTTGCCTCAGATGCTGCCTATGACCTGCTTTTTCTTTGAAGACTTTTAAATTACACAGGCTCTCATGGGTATCAGACATGGAAATAGATACTCTCCCAGTTATGATCTTTGGATAACTTAATAACTGAACATGCTTTTGTCATTCAAAGGACTATATAAAGCTGGTTAGGTGTCATGGTCCCATCTAACAGACATGGAAAGTGAGGTGCTGAGAAGGCACCGTCCTCTCCATTGCAGTGGAGAACTGGGTCCTGGCCAGGAAGGGACCCAGAGCCTGGAACCCAAGTGGGAAAGAGGGGAAAGGGAAGCAAGGCACTGAAATGCCTCAAGCCCATCAGATGTTGAAGAAGTAAGGGTACCCTAGGGTTGTGGTTTCACCTGTAGTGGCCATGGCAGAGAAATCCTTCTATCCTTTTGTGTTCCTTTAGTATTTCCTAAAGTAGTCTCATTGCCCAGAGGAAAAAAAGACACCAGCAATCTGAGCAGTTCTCTGTTGATTCTTTATTTCAGCCCCTAGAAGACAAAGGGCCAAAGAGGGACTGACACAGGAGTTTACCTCACATTGACACAACAAAAAAACAACAGCAAAGTAAGGGTTGTTGCCCTTTGAAGCAACCTCACCTCCATGAGGTGCCACACTGGTTATCTGTATTTCTGGGTGGGAAAGGTGTGACTGGCATTTTGACTTTTTTCTCCCACCCATGGAGCCATCTCCCAGTCACACAGCCAATCCCTTGGATTTGTGCCTGCTGACAACAAGCTTCCTTTCTCACTTACCTTTCACTGAGCACTGGGAAACAGGCCATGCGGTGCAGTCACAAGTCACATGCTGAAAACTCCTCTTCTGCGGCCAACACACTCGAGGTGTTTTTTTGTCTTTTCTTGCTAGTCCTGTGAGGTCCCTGGAGGACCTGGGAGCTGGGCTGGCTCTGCTGGCTCCCATAGGAAGACCTCCATGGTCATTAATTACATCTCCACGTCTCACTAGGGCCCCATGTGTCCTAGGTACTCTCCACAGCTATGAGATTCCCAGTCTTCCTCCCACAGAGCTCACAGTTTAAAACCCAAGGTGGAAAGTCACTAATGCCTGTGATGACTGCTCAGCCTGTGCCTCAGGAATACATCATAAAGAGAATTTTCCCATAGAGGGGCCACAGGACACAGTAAGCACAGAAAGAGTTGGGTGGAGGAAGGAGAGCAGAGAAATAAAGCATTCATGGAAAAGATTACCCCCATGTATCTCCCTAGTTAGGAAGCTTTATTTACAACCTAGGTTCACAATGAGAGACAGTCCCTGCTCCAGAGGTTGTACAGTCCCAGTGGTCAGGATGAAATAGCAGAAAGGGGAAAGGCAGAAGCAGAAGACCTGGGACTCCCTGTGTTAACCAGAGCAACTCTGTTCAGTTTGCAGGTCTGGGGCATTTTTAAGCCTATAAATAAACTGGGGACGTTAATGATGCCATTAATCTCCGTTGGCTGCCTTCCCAGCTATTTTCAGCAGTGAGGTTACCTTGCCTCTCTTAGCAAAAGTAGGTCTCAAGGGGAGGGTCAAGCGAGTGGCAGGGACGGATGCTGTGTGCCTGAGGCTGGCGGCCACCACCCTTGGCAGGAGGACTCTGCTGACATCCTTGGCAGCGCACCAGGTGGAGGTGTCCCAAGCGCGAGCCCTCCTGGCTCCCAGCCACAAGGGAAACACACGAAAACAGTCGTCAGGCAATAAATGACACCAAAAAGCAGAGTGCTGCCTGCTGCAGAGGGAAGATCATGACTGCTCCTGCCTGCAGCCCCCACATCAGAGACACTTTCTTCATGTCCTGCAAGGAAATATCCCTGATGAAGACCCTCTGGGTCCCCTGGGAGCCTGCTCCCCCCACCTTTGACTTTCCAAGGACCGAAGATGGCAGGGCTCAGAGTGACACGGACGGGGGGAGCCCAGGAGGGGACACAGGCCAAGGGGTCCCAGCACACTACCCCAGGGCAGGGAGTGGCTGGGATGCAGGTCCCCGGGGAGAACAAGGTCTAGCTCGAGAGAGGTTCCTGCTAATCACACCAATAATCTGTGCTTCTCTCATAGGCAGAGAGAGAGAGAAGAGGTCTCTTCCTTTCCACTCAGGGGGAACAGGATTGTCATAAATTCAGATGGTAAAGGTTCTTTCCTCCTTGCCACAAACAAGAGGAGGGGGAAAAAAAACACACAAAAAAGCACAACCAAAACAAACCAACCAACAAACAAATAAATTGGTTGCATGTTGCTCTTCCATTCTTGCTTGAAGCTGGTCTGAGGTAGGTCAATATATAGGTGCCCCAAAACATCCTTGCCTTGTTTTGTATGGTATGACACAATGCTTGTCACTAAGGGCTCACTATGGGATCCTGTGAGGACAGCAACCCAAGGACCATATCTACCAGAGAAAAGAGTGGCCCAGTTTAGAATCATAGAATAGTTTGGGTTGGAAGGGTCCTTTAAAGATCACCTAGTACCAACCCCCCCTGCCACAGGCAGGGAAACCTTCCACTAGACCACGTTGCTCAAAACCCCATGCAACCTGCCCTTGAACCCTTCCAGGGCAGGGGCATCCACAGCTTCTCCGGGCAATCTGTTCCTGTGCCTCATCACCCTCACAGTAAATCTGCCCTCAGTGGTCACACTGCACTCAGAGCTGCTTTATCCGTTCATGGTATGGTCCCAAGATTCATCTTACAGATATACCATGCTTTTGTTTATTTTATTCTTTTTATTACAATATGCCAGGAAAAAATAATTCCTAAAGGAAAAAATAAGTTCACACTTACTGGAAACAGGTGCCTTTGAAAACCAAGTCTACACACTGCTTTTCTTTGACCTGCCTGCTCAGATATCCGAGACAGTCAGGTATCACTACATGTGGTTAGAGAAATGAATGTTCCAGTATCACCAGATAATAATGTTTGCCAACCTTTTCCTTTATCTTTTGCAACAAGTTCAAGAAGTTGAGACATTTGCTAAGTAATATTACAAAAGTGTTGTCCACGCTCTGGTCTCAGGTGACATTTGGCTACTGTAGCTATTAGGACATATTCTCCTGAAGCATTCAGTGCATTAGGAGTCATTTTCCCTATCTTCTCAGAAATCACCCACTGATTTTTGATCTTTGTGTTGCTTACTGTTGTTTCCCAAATTCTTAATATCTATAGTGGGCTGGATGATGCTTCCTTATAACATATCGATTAGAAAAAATTAAGAGAAATGGAGATGTTTTTCTTACCTTAACAATGATATTTTTGGGGTCAATGTCAGCAATTTCTCTGTGGAAGATCCAGCCCTCCTGACCTGTCTTGCAGCTCACAAACAATGCAACCTGATCTCCCTCAGGAACTGCATTTAATTTACTTTGGTTTTGCTGTTTTGCCTCGATTTTACCCACTGGACAATCTGAAAGCACTGTTAATGATGCAGCTTTCATGCTGCAGCTGCTCTCTACCTTCTTTTAGGGGTCATGCAGACTATGACCATTGGAAGGTCTCTGGAGGCCTGGGTGGCATGTGCATGACGTAGGAGGTGAGGTGTGGTGCTGTGAATAGCCACTTGGACAAGCAGAGACATAACAGTGCACTGGATCTATGGGAGCTATGGACGCACATGCTGATGGCAAGATCTGAGACACCAACCCTAGTGATATCCTACTAAGCAATGAAAAGAAAGATTCTTTCTCATCTTAATGAGCCTACATGGTGTTAAGTCATTTTTGCAATACTTTCACAAAGGCTCCTTTCTGTTCCCTGGTGCCTGTAACTGGCATTTTGGGGAGCCCATCAGCCCCACCATTTACTCAGGACGTTGCCCTTTTGGACCTCCTGATGCAGTGCAGCAGGGAGCAGACACTGTGACAATTCTTTGGCTCCATGGAGGTGTCTGTTAATCAGATCTCCAGCAGCTCTGGCAGGCTTGGTGAGGTTATTATTAACTTCTAATTGCTACTTGTGGACTTTCCCGGATGGTTGCCAGGATGGGAATTTTCTTTATCGGTGGAATTTCATCAGTTAGGTTTGCTTGCTGTGCATAAGTTTTGTCACATTTAGAGATAGAGCCATCTAAACCCTATTGGTATAAACTGGAACAACATCAGTCTCAGTAAGGAAGTGGGGAAAAAAACTCCTCAAAATCCCAGGTTTACTCCTGGTATTCTGTGTCTGGAGAAACAGCATGTCCAATAAGAAACCAGCTTGCAATTGCAATCTGGCACAAGACACACAGAGATGTTCCAGACAGAATTAACATTCACCTTGACAAAGTAATCAGCTTGACAAGCGAAGGAAGTCATTGTGGCCAGAGTAGTGATGGAAGGTAACTAATACTCCCCATCTGCAGCATCAGGCAATTAATGATTTAAAATATTACAAGCAAGGAGAACCAAAATGTTCAAGAAGAAAACATATATACAGAAGTGGAGACATTAGCAACATGGAAGGGTCATAAAAAAATGGAAAAGAAAAGCCAGAAATGTTTCATGTTGGCCTTGCATGAATAACAGCCTCAGATGAAGTGGTTAAGGCTTGTTGCATATGGTAAAAATACAGGCTAAGCCAAGCAAGTCGTCTCAGACTAGTAGCACGGAAGAAATTGTCTCCCTAGAGCAAAAAAAGGACATATGTTTATTTATTTGGGTTATGAAAATGTCCTTGTCAGATGTTAGCTGTGCTGAGCTCTCTCGGGGCAGGTCACTTACCACATCCCAGATCCAGGGGAGACCAGTATACCCCTGCCCTCCAATACACCTACCCATCCCAAGCAGTCACCACTCTTCCCAGGAGGGCTGAACTCCCCAGGCAGTCTCAGAAGGCAGAGCCTTCCCTATACCTGAAAAATCCTGCCACTGAAAAATGTGTCTGGTAGTAGTTGCAGCCCTGGAAGGAATCCCCGCGCTCCCCCAAAGCCTCACCTGCACAAAATCCCAGGGACAGGGTTACAGAGAAAGTGCCTTTAATAGCAATGCCAGCTAAACTAATTCCCTCTTCCTGACCCCACTACTCGCTCAGTCCAGAGTGTGACTCCTGTTGGTGCAGCCGTTCCTGTCTCCAGCAGAGCAGTGCTGAGGACCAGGGCTCAAAACTGGCTAGTCTTAAAGAAAATCCAGAAAAAAACTTGTAGCTGCTTAGAAAAAAAAACACCAAACAAAGGAAAAACCTAACTTGGGGAGTTCCCTGCTTGGCACACTGATGAAGAGGTGACGCACAGCAGCTCAGAGGTAGGAGGGAGCAGCTAGAGCAGGGATGGGCACTGCTGCCAAAGGTTAGCCTCAAACTATGTCCAGTGTTTCCATGTTTCCAAAAGGAGGGAGAGAAGGGTGACAGTGTCTCAGATGGGCAATATTTGGAGTAAGGCAGGAGAGCTGAGCCCTGCAGCAGGGCTTAAGCGACCCAATGCATGCTATCAACTGCTGACAGCGCTGGTGTCTCAATGAAGGCCTGAGGACCCACACCTGATCTGCTTGTTTCAGAGACCAAGAAAAGCAGTGATTCATCAGATCAGTTATAGAAATGTGAACTTCTCTCTTGTTCATGTTGACAGTTAGCTTATATATTTGCCTAAGAAAATGGATTCTGGTGCCTTTCCTCCAGGAGACTTGGGTACACAGCTATGAGCGCCCCTTGCTGCCTTCTGTAGGACGAGGATGATGCTGTGCTGGCTAGGCAAGAAAATTAAGTTACTCCCCTGGTCCTAAGTGAGTGCTGAACAGACTACAGGATTCAACAACACTGAAAATGACCACAGCTATACAAACCTAGCATTTCAGTGTGCCCCTGAAGCAGCAGAGCCTCCTCCTGTTGCTGGTCTGAACAGACTGCTTGGGCTAATTCAGGTTTCTCAGTGTCCTGGAGGAGACTTTAGCCAGTTGCAAGATTCAGTCTCTTATGAGGTCCCTGGAGTGGTAAGACTGTTTGCTTTACAATCACTCAGTGGGAACCAATACTTTATCCTCAGTACTCAAATTTTTATTTCTTTCACCCTGGTTTTCTCTCCAAAGCCTGGAGTCTCCCACTCCACTGGATGACAGTTGCAAAAGCCTTTGACATTCATTTTAAGTACATTTCTTCTCAGCTGATTCACATTTCCTTTAGACAAACTCTCCTGGTGACACTTACTGCAACTAATGAATTAACTCACAGCTGGACCACTTGCTTGTCTTTTCAATCCAATGTTGATTTAAATCTTGATTAACTGTTCTGATTTTGAAATCTCATGGAACTGGTAAGTCCAAGCTGTCCTGTTGCACTCCATGACTGGGACATAGTTCCCAGTTATGCAGAGCAGCAGCCATGGGCAGTAGACAGGCATTAGGCACCTGGGGGGGGGATTCCACCTCTCCAACAGGTAGCAAACCAGCATATTATCCAGAGGATGTAATTCAGTTCACAGGGAAGTTATTTGAATTGATGGAAAAGAAAGAGTCCTGCTAATTTAAGTGTGCATGAAAAATAATTCAATGCAACCTACACCACATTTCATAAGCATCTTGCACAAGTGTTATTACATAAATGCAACTTTCTCCACACTTTTGCAGATCCTCTTTTCTGTTTCTAGCTTCTGAGTACATCCTTAACAATGAACAGTAGCCCTGAGTTTCAAATTAGGATCTTTATTTGAGTTCCTACATAAAATTAATCTCATTTGTATAGATTCTGCCTTCTCAGGTCCCAAGATACTTACAGGATCTGCAGGTGTTCAACTGTTGAGACAGTCAGGTTATTTTTATTTTGGCAACTGTGGATTGAGGCACCCAATTTTCATTGATTTGACCTCTAATTCTAAAATTTTGTCCTGAAGGTAAGCAGAAAACTAGGATTTGCAGCCCAGAGCCTGGGAATGCACTAGACATGTAGTTGCCTAAGTTCAGGCTGAAATGCCGAGGCACATGAAGGCTCTTCACTTCTTAGCAGACTTAAAACAAAACAGGAAGTTATTAATATCAGACCGTGAACTGACTTGAGAGTGAAACGATATCAAACAGAAAGTGTCTCCCCTTTTTCCTGTTTATCTCTTGCTATTTTAGAAGCCAGGGGAGAGATGAAGAGTCAAAGAGTTTCTCAATTTGGTGCTACAAGGCAGTGAAATTGAACCATCAGACTGTACATCATGGCAGTAAAGATATGGCATCTTTCTCCCCAAGACTTTAAAGCTTTTGCTGTACTTTTAAACAAATAGGCAAACTACTTCGAAATGATGGGGTGGAACATGACAAAATAATGCAGTGCAATGGTATGCAGGAGTTAAGACACAGTAAGCAATAAATGAAACTACAGGGGTGGGACTGACTTGGGATAATTATCTTAGGAAAATACTGGAACTAAAGAACCTTCTCCTGAGAAAGGGTCATTTGATTTTTAATTAACACAGGTCATTAGGACTACAGTTCAATGTTGTGTCTGCGTGATGGTTTATCAAAGGAGGATCAAACTACTGGCAGGGACCTGGGAGGAAGCTCTAGGTTAAAGGAAAACCACTGTACACTCCAGCTTACTGCTGCACAGTACAGAAATGAGCAAAACTTGCTGGACTCACAGACCAGCCTCTTCACATCAGTGCAGCACACACCAGAGAGCACTTAGCCCTCTGTTTTCCCTCCTGATGAACAGAGTATTTTCTTTAAAACAAGGATAATTTGAAAAATTACCTTTTCTAAAGGGGAACTGGACACAGTCCCTCCTTGAAAGGTGAGAATGAGCAAGAAACCTTGCACTGAGAGCAGCCAGCTATGGCAGAAACGGAGAGAGCTAACCTGGTGGGATGCGTGCTTGTCCGCTGCTGGAGCTCTTCTGTGTTTCGTCAGCTGCTGTGGAGATGGTGGGACCAGGGAGCTGCCTTCCCAGCCCCGAAATTCTCAGAGCATTTCACAGAAGACCTGGGTTATTCCCAGAAAAACTGGCACTGGACAGGAAATTAAAGGCAACCCCCAAGATTATTCACTTGTTTTGACTTAAAATTAGACAGGTGATACTTCCTAATATAACTCAGGTTTTCTTTAGAAGAAAAAAACAAACCACAAGATGTTTAACACTGGCAGTAGATATATCAGCTTCCTTGGAAAGGTTTCCATGCTCTTGAGGAAGCAGGAGGTGTGAGGACTCATTCAATGGGCTCTTTCACTCTTTCAAAGCTTTTTGGAGGTTTGGGCTTGTTTCTTTTCTCCCATCCTATCTTGCTGAGCCACTCATAGCCACATGAAATAAATTCCTAGAAGCAGATCACTCCCACAGAACCCCATGCCTCTCAATTTACACCAGAAAAACACTGTTTGGACCTGCAGATGGAAAATAAATAAATGAATAAATAGAGGTGCATCTTTTCTGTCCTTGATAAGGCTTCAGCTGCAAACACAAGGCAAGAGTCACACTGTCTTCTTTTCTCTAGGGTTGCAGATGTCAAACAAAACCATCACAGATTTCATTGCTGACTCAAGGAAATCTGCTGTAAATGACTTGTAGAGTCCACCACCTTTGAAAAGATTTGTTCCCTACAGCATTGATGTAAGCACCATAATCATCATGGGAAGGCACAGTAGTCAGCTGTCCCCCAAAACAGCATCTTTTCTCCCACTCAGACCACTTTAGGGGGTGTTGAGTAAAGAAGGGTACGGCAAGCAGCTGCCAGGCTCCTAGATAGGAACTTTTGTGATCATTGCTACAGTCCTTACTGGACTCTTTAATCATCCCAGGCTTCATGCCTACAAGGGGAAAAAAACCCTCTTCTCTCTTAACAAGAGGGCACAGGAGCACAGGATGACAAAATGGCTGTCCCCAACAGCTGGCAGATTCAGTTTCATGTTACAGCTGAGTCAGTCAAACCGCCTCTTGCTGTAGACAAGGATGGGCTCCATTCTGGCTCTGATCCCATGCTCCCACTCCTGCCTTTGCCATTTTGCTGACTCCCACCCTAAGGACACTGTTTCAGGGATCTAAGCCAAAGAAAACTGACTCTGTTAGCCATGTAAGTCTCCTGAGTCCCATACTAATATCTTAGTTGCTAGATCTCCTTTCTTGCAAGTAAGGAAAAGAAAAAAGCTAAGGAGAGGGAAGAGACACCACCTTTATAGGCTTGAATCCACAGCGATCCCATACTCTTTCCCCTACCACCCTGTATCTTCAGCTATCCCTTCAGCAAACTCCTGTTTTGCACTGCAATGCTTCTTGGAGGCCCAGCCTGTTGAGGAGCCAAGCTGCTCCCCAGATCTTCACTCAGCAGGCACCAAGCTTCTCTCCTGCACACAGCAAGCTTGGCACAGAAGAAAGGAATAACAACTCACCTCAGCCTCACCTGGACACCGAGCAGGATGCAGGAACTCGGGAGGACTCCCTTCTTGCAATACACCCTGTGGCCAGCCCCAGTCAGCCACTTCTCGCTGCAAAGGGTCTGTAAATCCTGGGATTTACCTTCCTGCAGAGTCCTAGCAGGTATCCCAGCAATGAGGGGCTCCTGCCTGATGTTATGGGTGAGGAGGAGGAGGAAGAAGGGAGGAAGAACAGTTTCAGAGTAAGTGGAATTAGGCCAGACAAAAGAGTGGTAACTAAGAAAAGAAAATGAATTCTATAAATAGATATGAATCGTTTCCATGTTTTAAGCAAGAAATGCAAGAGACAGGTGAAATGAGGCAAGGTGGAGGGAAAGCTTTCTGCAGAGTGAACTAGAGAGATTTACAGCAGAACATTATTTCTCCATGTAGCTCGGCTCAAATGTTGCTTTGCATTTGAAAGTCAGCGACACTGAATGCTCTGAAGGATCCCCTTTGCTGTGCAAGGCATAGAGTCAAAAGGTAATGCAGAGTGAATGTCTTCAGGGCCTGACATGGCTCTCTCTCATACCGTACCCGAATGCCTCACAGGCTTTGAAGTATTAATCTCATATGCCTAGAGGGTATGGAAATGCTGCGTTTCCTTGGAAAATGAGGGGCAAAAAGCATAGGGGACGGGAGCAGCTTACCCAAAGGAGTCGCTGGCAAGGCAGAAATCTGAACGTAGATCATCCCAGTCCCAAGCTAACACCTGAACTTCCAGACACACCCTCTTCTCCCCCAAACGTGAGAAAAGAAGAAACAAAACTAAAGCCATACCATAGTGGTTTAAGTTGTTTGAGAGTCCTGGCTGCAACCTCCCACACAGAGATCACCACACAGTCCTGGCTGGTTTCACTACTACCATCTTACCTTTCCCCTCTCAGGTTTTCTGTTGCATCTTGACATGAACTGGGAGCTGCCTGAGGCAGAGGCTGTTTAACCTTCCCCATTGCTTTGCATGTGGCATGCAGTATCATGGGGTATCTCACAGGTTTTGTTTCTGAATTGAGTTTTTGACTCTGATAACTGAATTACTTAATACTATGTGTGCTTGCCTGTGAGAAGCTAAGACAAGCAATAGGTGTGAGCAAGCACCATCCATGCACACTATCTGGGTTTTACCAGGTAAGATCATTTAGGTTGCAGGCAATGGCTCTTAAGGGTGACAAGAATCTGGCTAATGAGTCAAAACATGCCTAAAAGATCTGCACACAACAGAGATTGCTTTATAGGAATGAGCTCTGGCAAATTATTTTTACATGAAAACTCTGATAACCAAACTGCTGCTGTGAAGGATTTATGCAATAGAGATGTCTATGTTCCTGCTGCACTACTGACTATTCCTATGTATCTCCTCTTTCCCAGCCCTTCAAGGCTTTGCTCTGAATACAGGGATGCATATTGTCTCTGAGGAGTCTAGGAGAGAATGTAGAGGGTAAAGATTTGCTTCAAAGGAGATCTTCAAATATCTGTTTGTACTTACGGCACGAATATTTATCACACTACAGCACGAAACTGCCTGTAGCTTTAAGGCAAACGCAAATGCTAACAGGTATTAAACACTCATAAACAATATAGCCTGGAGTAGCTTATCGGTCAGGTGGGGTAATGGTTGGGGAAAAGCTCATTGTATATTTAAGGCCCTGTCTTTTTCCCACTGGTTTTCTCCGTGTCAGTAATGGGCCAGGGAGAGCGTAGTGGTTTGAGTGAGAACAGAACTAATTCTGTTCAGTGATTTCACTTTTCAGCTCAGTTCTTCTAACTCACTGCACTGTCTGAAGTTGCCAGCCTGTTTTCACAGGCAGTGTCTGCTGCTGGCAGTGATAACACCCCATGGTTAGAGTTACTGCCGAGGATTGGTGTGCAGACCAAGGCCACTGCTGGATCTTGTGTACCACGCTGGGGGGTGCAGAAAGTGAAAGGCCGCACCTGCAGGGAGGAGCAGACAGGACAGGTGACCCCAAACTGACCAGTGAGGTATCCAGCCCATATACAGCATATTTGGTATAAAGTTGAGGGATCAGGAGGGTTTCGCTCCTCTTGGCCCGTTTTGCCAGCTTTGCTCAGATTGACTTGGGTCCTCCTTCGGTTCCTTCCTCAGAGCATCCGAGGAGGGCTCTGTCTGTTCTGCCTTCGATCCCAATCGGTGTGTTCCTGAATCCGGTACCAGAATCCAGCTCCTGAACACAGCTCCCATCTGCTGCGGGGCCCAGTCTGGGACTCTCCCCGTGCCTGCTCCACAGCATCAGCAGTGATGGTGATGTAATTACCATCAGGGGGGTTGGGTTCAGTACTGGTTTTGTATATATTTGTATATATATTCCTTTATTATTTTCATTTCCATTAAAGCTGTTCTAGTTTTCTTTTCTAATCACCAAGTCTGTCTCCCTTATTCCCTTTCTATTCCCCTTTGGGGAGGGAGGGGGGTTAACAGAGAGCATCTGTTATGGTCTAAGGGTCTGCCCTGACCCTAAACCATGACAGAGAGGAAAATTCTTGTGCATTTATAGCCTGGCAGTCTCATCTGGAGCAGACTCTGTCCCAACTCTCTCCTGAGCTGCCTCCTCCTTGCTGCGGCATCAGGGTGTGAGGGTAGCCTCTGGTTAGCCAGCCTCTGAGACAGGAGAAGAAGGACACAACTGCTAATGGCAGCTTCATTTCTGATAGCAGTGTCACCTACTACATACAGGAGGTTTCTCCTATAGCAGAATGGGGGTTACAGCTGAAGGGTAAGGGGTAACTTCCCTAGCAGCAGAAGCCTTGCTAGTTGGCTATACAGGAGCATCAGGGGCCTGGAAGACCATTTGGTTGAAAAAACACCTGAACAGATGAAGATGTTATCACCAGCTATTACTTGATACCGCTCTACCGCCAAAGGCTAGAGTGGAGCTGAGACCCTAGAAGAAGACTTGCACCGTTGTCCAAGAGAGGGGTGTCTATGATTAAGCTGACAGAAGTCTGTGGTGGTTTAGTCCCCCACACTCCTTCTAGGTGAATGAGAAGATCCTCTGATAAGTTGAGTCCCGAAATCATCTCCTGTTAGGATCAGACAACTGCCAGTTCTGGTAGAAAGAGGGGACAGAAACATGGGGCATAAATCACAATAAGGACATGAGGCATGGCAGTAGTGCTGGTCATGACGGGCACACACCGTTATGGACAACATCTCAGTATCACTAGTTCTTCACAGTCTTCTGTCTAGTCTAATCCCACCTCCTTGGACATTTCAACTCAAATGCCATTTGGAGCAGCTCTGCCCTGGACAAATGTTGTCTTCTGCCAACTCTGCTGCAGGGACAGTAAACTTTGCCAGCAGAGCATTAATAAACAGCTGGGTGGGTCACCTCTTCAGTGACCTCACCGTCGCTTGCTAGAGCTCATTTGTCAGCCCTCTAAATCACAACACAAGCACTAAAAATCAGCCTGAAATGGATATGCCTAAACTACAAAACCTGCAAATGCTCTGAAAACGTGCAGCCTAGCCCAACAAATAGTGCTTTCTCCAGGAGAGCACATTTTAGTTCTCCAAGCAAAACAGTGTCACAAAGAAAAGCACTTTTACACCAGTGTTTTTGACAGTATGGAAACATCCTTTTACATTACAAAGTACTTAGTATATGGGGAGAAACTTTCAGTGTAGATGCACATTCCCTTCTGTGTTTCTGGAGGTGAAGAGGGCTTTTCAGTCATGTTGCGCTAACGTGTTAGTATTAGCTCAACTGAGCCAGCAGGAATCAAAGCTATGCCCTTTTCTGCCTGTTGAGACACGGCAAAAGAAAGCAGCACCTTAAATCAAAGGGTCCAGATTCAGGGAGGTGCTCCAACTAGAAATCAGAAGGCAATTTACAGATACTTTGATAACTTCATCTTTTATCATTCCACAGGCCCCCAAGATCAGTTGGTGAGGGCTGAGTGAGTTTCCTCATCTGGTATTTGAAGGCAAAGTCAATGTACATTTGCTTCCCAACAGGCAAGCCCAGGCAGCTGCAGTGTGTTATAAAAAGAGGAGATTAAATCCAAGTTTTGCAGTGCTACTGTCTGAAAAGATACAATCGGTTCTATCATTAGGAGCTTAGGAGTTAGGATTTTAAATCTGATGTAGGCAGCTTTGAAGCACCAGTTCTGTCAAGAATATCCCATGGTTTGTCCTATCTTGAAAACTGAATTGTTTAGCTATTAAAAGAGATTAATGTAATCTCTGTGTCTATGAAATTGGATTTTGAAACTGCTTGCTCACTGTACTATCTCCAGTGCAGTGAATGAAACCTCTGCTCCTATTCAAGTTGACACAAATTATGGGTCACAACTTGTTTGAGCCCAGCGTGTGCTGGCATCACCAATGGGACAAAGTGCCTGTCAGGCTGCAGGAGGAGGCACGTAGCCGGCAAGGTGAGAGAAGCTGCTGTTCCCCAGAGGCCACCGGTGACGTACCATGTTGGTTTGGATGCGTCGATGCAAGCAGTCCCGTAAGAGGGATAGTAATCCAAGTAAGATACTTATCCCAGTAAGAGGGATACTGAGATGGTCAGGCAGAATGCATGAGCTAGGACCAGAAGTTCATGGAGCTGGGTGTGCTTACCCCAGAGTTGGGGAGGTGGAAGGGTGGTCTAACAGAAGCCGAACTCCCTCAATGGCAGTTATACGACTGACAGAGCCCAACACCTCTTGCTAGTATCAGATGGAAATGAGGGGCAACAAGTCCAGGCTGGAGCTTGGGAGATGAAAATGGACATTAGGGAAAACATCTCCCAGAGAGGGAGACTTTCCATCCTTAGAGGCTTTCAAGCTCTGGCCAGACAACAGCAAGGCTGACCTGATCAAGTGCAATAGTCCTGTGTTAAATGGGAGCCTGGACAAGCTTAAGCCTTCAAAGGTACCTTTCAAACAACGTTTCTATGTTTCTGTACTTCTCCTAGTGAAGGAGGCAAATGCTGTTCAGCTTCATGGTTCCATGTCCTTTTATGCTAGCAAAGGATATTGCACTGCAGTCTCGAAGTCCTGAAACAGTGTTTAGAAAACATTTCAGAAAGCTGGTTTGGAAATCTTCTTTCTTCTGTTCATGCCTTCAGCCATTGTCTACAACAAAAAGCTCCGGAAACAGAAATTGTTTCGCTTCACAAAAAACTACAAGAAAGTGCAGGATTTTTCTCAGCCGAGAACCACCATCTCCTTGGGGTATGCAAGCTCTCAGTGACCCAGGACTGCACAGTCCCTCCCATTTGGGGCAGTACCAGCTCTCACAGTGATCCCACATCTTGCATGAGGCCATGGTAGCCACAATTTTGAACTCCACCAGGTCAGTCTGGGCTCCAGGATGACAAACACAGTTATGCACATGCTCAAGCTGAAGTCTCATGCACCCACCTAGAGTACAAGGATCTCTTCACCTCAAGGAGAGAATTGACTGTATGCCCAGCTCTGAGAGGGCCACATTGTAAAAAAACCCTAAAGTGTACAAGCTGGGTGAAAAGCAGCACCAAGGCAATCAAGGTTGCTCTGACCGTTGTATCACTACATTGTCCCATGGCACAAATATTCTCCAGCAACTACTCACCCCATCCTCATCATAGACCTCTTGCAAGATAAATCACGGAATCCTCAAAACAGCATCTCTTAGCTCCACACTGAGGAGCATGCTGGGACACAAGTGAGCAGTACAAAGAAGACTGCTGGCCCAAAACCTGCCTTGGGAAACTAGGGTGTTCATAAAAGCTGCCTTTGAAATCTGGGAAATTAAACCTGAAGCTGGGTCTAGTGAATCGGGGGCAGCAAGGAAAGGCAAAGCAGCTCTACTGAGTGCAGCATGCTTTGCCTCCTGCTCTTCCATTACATTTTCTTTTCTTGGCATACCCCCCTACCTTTCTAAGGAGGGCAGTTTAAAATGGGTGTTATTATCCATGCATCGAGGGGAAAAAAAGCAAGCAAGGTTTCTTCTGCTGATTTAATAAGCTGGCAGCTTCCAAGAAACTAACAGTCAAGGTTAAGAAATCCAAGCCAAAGCCTTCTCCATGTTGCCTCCCTGTCCCACATCCAGAAGCAGCATGTTGTGCTCTCCTCCAACCCACCCTTTGCCTCAGAAATGTGGACTGTGGTCCTTTGAACGTGGTCTAGCCACGAGTGTTAACAGTCCCGTTGTTTCACTCAGAGGTAAATGATAGAAGAAACATCCTAGGGCAGGAGGCAATTGCTGCAGGGATTTCTACTTGTTGTCAACTAAACCAGACCATGCATTCTTGCAGGTGCTTCTCTTCACTTGAGGTTCCTGACTAAGTGACTTTAGTACTGCTTCCACCCATTGCACACCACTGCACAGCCACTTCAGCAGGTTCCTTTTCTGCTAACAGAGGGACCATGAGGCCTCCTCTGGGCATCTGAAGCAATTGGTCTTTCTAGCCAGAGATCAGTAACTCCATGACCCAAACTTTGTAATGTTTGCTAGCCTCCTGAATGCCCTCTGCCAGGTTCCCCTCTTGGGAAAAGGGGACCTATTTGCCAAGTAAACTCATCATGGCAGCACTGGCTGGAGCTTCTGACAAGTCATTCCTCTTCAGTGCTGTGGCCCTACAGTGCTGCCCCGGGGTGGGTAGGTAGTGGGTAAGAACAAAAACATAGGGATTTTAAATGGTTATTTTTCCCTTTTTGCAGTAGCTGAATATTTGACTTGTTTTCTGTCTTTCCCAGAAGTATCTTTTAGCACAGTGGCTTGAGAAGCACCCTGGCAGTGGCAAGGCTGTTGTTAATAACTAATTGCTCCAGGGCAGTGGGCAATTTGGTGCTTCTGGGCAGAAGAGAAAGAAGTCAAATGAGTGAGTGCCTGTAGCTGTTATACTTCTTCTGATGTATCTGACAGAGACTGCAAAAATGGCTAGATGACTAATGGAAGTGCTTGTATACGACAGGGAGCCCCACACCCCAAAGCACCAGAGGCGCAGACCGTGTCACCACCAGCAGCAAGCTGCCCAGCACTGGTGGAAGGGACAAAGAATGAGTGTCTGTGTCCTCTGCTTTCAGGCAGAAAGAAGAAAAAACAAAACAAAAACAACAACAAAAAAACCCAAGCCAAAACAACAAACAAACAACCCCCCCAAAAAAGCAAAACAAAACAAACAAAAAACCCCCCCAAACCTCACAAACAAAACAAACAAAAAAACCCACAAAACAAAACCCCCAAACTTTTGTATTTTCTCTTTCTTTTGGACTTTGTAAACAGTTTTAGAGACTGTTTGCACACAACTTGTTTTGTCCGGCTGGATGCATCTGGGTTACTTGTTCTGTCTCTCTATTCTTTCCAGTTTTAAGCATTGCACCACTAATTGCTGTTTCCTTGACCAAAAGCTTTACTTTTGCCTTCTGAATTCTGTATTGAATTGACAGCACATCCATACACAGCTCAAATACCACCCTCAATGCCTCCCAGGGCTCTGAGATGCCCTCAAGGCCAGACCCAAACCTCAAAGCAAAGACATGGCACAGAAGTGCTGCCTCAGGACTTCTCTCCACCCAAGAGCGTGATGGCAGCCCGGGTGCCTGTGCTCACCTCTCACCCCAAACTATATTCAGCCCATGATGACTTGCTCCTGGCAGCTGCATTTGTTCTCCTCACCTGGCAGACAGCAGCCCCACAACCTCTGCTCACTGTCCCAGGTACACTGACAGGGCAAATCATTCTGAG
The DNA here is from genome assembly GCA_033439905.1 of Ceryle rudis. Classification (NCBI taxonomy): domain Eukaryota; kingdom Metazoa; phylum Chordata; class Aves; order Coraciiformes; family Cerylidae; genus Ceryle; species Ceryle rudis. Next base: position 5,776 of record JAAGNO010013185.1, on the reverse strand, counting down.
GAGCTCTTTGCAGCAGCGATATTGTGTCAGCTATGATGGTCCTAATTAAAATAGACTGAATGGAGACAAAAGGGATGGCAAAGATGGCATCATGGAAGGATGACACAGAGCACCTACAGTTCCCTCAGGGCTGCACCAGCACCAGATACTGCACCTCGCTGGAATGTGCTGCAATTAGAAAGCCCACCTGAATGTACTACATTTCAGCTGGCAGGCAGACTGGCAGGAGGGCTGCAGGGAGTTGCAACAGGTACTGGGTTGTATGCATGCTTTGGAGCCGGAGGAGTGCCCAGTCAGTCCTGGGAACTGACAACATCTTATATATACACACAGCTTTATATGGTCTTACTGGTATCCGAACATCTGCTGCTGCTTAAATGACAACTCAGTCTACAGAGAAGATCGTGTGTATTGTTCTTTAAAGCAGTCAAGAGGTCAGAATGCAAAGCTACTAGGAAATAGCCCAAGTGAGCACTATATGTTTTATTTGGCTCTGTCTGCTCCTGTTGCCATGATCCTGCCCATATCCATCATTTTTTTCTCTCACAGTCAAGTCCTTTGGAGCACGTGTTTTGTTCCTTGTTCAGAGTCCAGTGCAGCATGATCCTGGTTGTGAGTACTGGCACTGGCGGACGGTAGCAGTGACATTGATGAGTTTAGTAGAATCCCCCTGACAACGTATCTGGTTATATTATTAATAAAAGCCATCCATGTAGCTATAGAATCATTAGTTAATGCTTCTCTCTTTTACTAGTGTAGCGTAACTAGGATATGATAGATTTGATTTGATAAGGCTTTTAGACTGAAGAGTTAAATTGTATTTGCCATTAGCAACATGATGTTAAGCATATGAACTGAAAACTCACTAGCCACCAACCAACTACACTGTCTAAGCACCAGAAAACACAAAAAAGTTCTCGACTCTGGCCCAGTAGGGCTGTCACTTAGATATTTTTGAAATTTAATTAAGCAAATGTCATCATTCCTAACACAAACCATGTTTCAGTGATCATGTTTTTGAATGCTCAGAGCAAAGCAGAAAGGAGCACTGGAATCCCGAGGAGTTAGGAATTATTCCCATATTAGGTACTATTTCCACAATGAGTTGCGTTCCCAGTTTATGCATTTTCATTATGCCAATTTATTGCATGTTTTGTACTAGGGATGTGTGTTTAGATTAAAACCTCATTTTTGTAGGTGCTACATGAACAATTCATGAGACAGTCCCTGCTCTTGCAGACTCCAATGTAGTGTTACAGTGACCTGGAAGCAGGGGATAAAGGCTATGGACACTGGGGAGAAGGTGCAAATTGATGTGTCCAGCAAAAAAAGCACATTCTTCAGAGTAAGCAGAATCTTGCTTTTCAGGAGAAAACTTGTATGGCATGAATGTGCACATGGGCTATGCAGACATCTCATTTATATTTAAAGGTGGGTGTACTGCTTATGAAATGAGACAGATAAATAGCCTAAGAAATCTCAGTCCTCTCAAGCTAGAGAACAAATGTATCAGGTGGCTGTGTTCCTCCGCAGTGACTTGCCAAGCCTAAAATTAAAAGGATCTGGAAAGGAGAGGACAGTTCAGGCTGTGCACATATTCCAGCTTGAGCTTTCTGTTCCCACTGCCATCAACAGCAGCAGCTTCAAGACCGCAATCTCCCCGTCCTCTGAAAATGAGACTATGAGAATTTAATGCTTACAGACCTCCAATGTGACAATAAACACCACCCCCCCCACTGCTTCTGGTGATTTACATTTTCCAAATAGATTTAGGCACAGAGAAGCCTTAATGTCACTGCAAACGTGTTGAAGTCTCAAGTAAATGGGTCTGTTTGAAAATGAGGTCTAACCACGTAGCTAGAAAGCCATGAAGGACTTCAGGAGGTACCTACAACACACCAAGTGAAGGTGGCCTGACAGAGCCTGAGCTGCCCCCAGGGCTAGGATCAGTGTAGCTAGGTCAAAGACCGGCTGAAGAAGCTTTGCTCTTTTGCTGCCATGTAACCCAATCTTAGCACAAATATACTCCCCTCCCTACCCTTATCAGCATCTCTGCATGGCACTGTAGAGCAGCACACGGTGATACAGCTGGAAACAGCTGCTATGGGGTGCAGTGTGGACATATCTGCAAGTGCTTACACCACCCCATCTATGCTGGGGCCTTACTTCACAGAGATGGATGAGGACCCAATTTAAAGGAGCTTCTAGGGCCTGAGCAGGCAGGTGGAACAACCAATATAGCTGGAAATCCAGTGGTGGTGGTGGTGGTTAGGTGGAGGTAGCTGAGATAGCAAGCACAGGTGAGACCAGACACTGGAATCTGAAGGTACAAGGCAACGGATTAATAATGAGGGGACTTGTTTAAGTGTCTTGGTAATGTGGCAAATACATTATGAAATCCTGAAATCTTTCTACACAAATATAGTTAGAAGTTAGAAGAAAGTGATAAAGGGAAGACTCGGCCATATTTCTGAATATATTCTCTTCTTTGGGGAATAATGTTGACACAGTCAGAACAGGCCTGCTATATCCAACTCTCCTGCACATGTCCTCATTCCTATGCTTTAATAATCATAATGAACTATAAGGGGAAGGTAAATAGTCTTCATTCCACGTCTCCAAGGATAACAAGAAGAGGGAAGAAATTTCAAGCATCAGTAATAACTTGTAGAGCTTGCGCATTGCTTAAAACATCAGCTATGCACCAAGAAATACCCCTCAAGGCTGCAATCAAAAACTGGTTTTGGCTCTGCACTGTGAACAGAAATTTAATTTGATCAACAGAGTTATTGCAACAGACTTGCTGGTTTGAATCTGGAAGCTTGTCTCTGAAGTGGCACCCTTCACTGTAGCTAAAGTCTCCTGCATGGAAAAGCTTTGGGCTCATGAAACCCAGCTCTGGCTAACAGCTTCAGGTCCATTGTGACGACCGAGAAGCATCTTCGATGCTTCTCCCTTGGCTAGCTTAGAAGCCTGAGTAACTTTCCAGGGGGAAATAGGAGAGATCCAAGTGGCAAAAATGCTCCTCTCTTCTTGTGATTGGGTGCTGCTTTGAGAAAATGAAATCAGCTGAACTGTTTTTTGTGAAGAGGTTCATCCTTCTGCTCCCATAGTTGTACAACTATAGGGGCAATCCCTGGCCTTATAGGCCTTGAAGGCTAAGAAGAAGACAGAGGTGTATGTGTCTTCCCTGCCAGAAAAATACACCCACCTGCCAGGGAATATTGTCAGGGATAAGAGGGAAGAACTGAATTTTTTTTTTTTTTTAACAGAGTTTCTCAGAAAATGTCAGACCTTCTCTAATTTAGATTTTTTTTTTTGAAATATAAAAAAGTAGACAAAATCTAAATTGAAATTTGGAAAACCGAAGGTCTATTATTCATGTATATATGCCATCATAAATGTGTCTCCTGCTGGTATCACTAAGGAAAAGAAGAGTTTTGAGAAGAGAGAGTTGCTGAGAGCAGAAAGTAATTTTCAACAAGCAACAACAAGCTATACCAATCCAAGAGAACCAAAGAATGATACTAACTGCTCCTGAACACCACATACTGAACTCTATCTAGTTAATTACTTAGGGACATACGGAAAATTGGCATTTCCACATTTATGGTTTGGTGATCTGGTAAAACAGAACTTTCTTCAACCATGGGAATAAGTTGGTTTGGTTTTTTTTTTTTTTAAAGTCACAGGCTCCTATTCAGCAGAAAGAAACCAATGGGGCACAGAGACCCTTACCTGTATCAGAGACACAAGAGCTCTGATGCAAACCAGACATGAGCCGCCTGAGACCCTCAGGAGAGAAGACAGAATTTCAGACTAATGTGCCATAGAAGAGAGCTCTATAGCCCAGAGAAGCAATGGGATGCTCACACAGGCCATGAGCAAAAGGGCCAGGATACAGCAAAACTAAACAAGCTACAAAAAGATGTATTTTGGGTGTGTGCTGTATGCTGACTGGCATCGCCCTGGCCCCATCACTGGAAATGTTCAAAGTCAGGTTGGCTGATCCAGTGAGAGATGTTACACAGCCTCATGCCCACACAGCATGAGGGGTGGCCTAGATGATCTTTGAAGGTCTCTTCCAATCCAAACAATTCTCTGATTCTCTGATTTCCTGCTGAAGCACTTGAATAAGAAGCCTGAAAATTGCTAGTTTAGTTTGAACTACCATTAAAAGCAATGCAGCTTTTTCAAATACCTTTTTCTTTTTTAACTTTTTTTTTTTAAACAGAAGAGGACTAACACCACTTTTTTATGTTTTGTTTTGTAACAAACAATGGGGCAACTTAAGTTCTCAATGAGTTTTACAGTTTGTGACTTTCTTTACAGCATGAAAAAAGGTGATGATATATTGTTATTATCAAATATTTACCTTTTTAAGAAGAGGGAAGATAGAGTGGCAAAGTACAGAACAGGGGAAACACAGGGGAAGAGGAAAAGCAAGCACTTTGTCCACTGTTGCCTCCAGGCTTCATGTCTGACAGAAAGAAAACAAACCAGGTATAGGAAAGTAATATGTTTATTTCCTGTGAGAAATACTCAGCACCCCAGCTAAAGCCACATGGCAGTAGGAGAGTAGGACAGTTTGTACCCTTGTCGAATGGCCAAGGTGAGCATTTGCTTTCTGTGGACTGGGCCCTGGATGGGCAGAGAGATATTTTCTGTACAGGGGAGATAGAGACATACTGATTGCACAACTGTTACCCCTGATCCCAACTTCACAAACCATGTAGTGTCTCCATAGCATGGTGGTGTCTGCAGGTACAAGCACCACCAGCGAGCTAACAGCAGTGAGGTCTGGAGAAAGAGTGGAGGGGCCACCTGAGGCTGCTAGGAACAACTGCATGAGCAGTTAAAGCCTGTAAGAAAGGTTGGCACCTATTGCTGTGAATGAAAAGTTCGTTTGTAATTAAAGTCAAATGCCAGGAAGGGTGTGTGTTGCATCACCTGGAAGCACACATAGATTTGGGGCAAACTGGGGAGATGAGTAGAGTTGACACTCTATCTTTTGTTTTCTGCCTCAACAAGCCACAGAGGTGGTAATCGGTAATTGCCATCAAGGTGAACACAGGTTTTTCACACCTCCTGAGCTTCCTCACCAGTAAGCTGAGGACAAACAGTGCACTAGTTCCCATTCATACCGCTGTGTAATCATGGACCCGTGGCTGAGCTCCAGGATCGTAAATAGTTCATCTGAGATCAGGCATTGGCCTGGTCCCAGCCCAAGTCTAGCAGCAAGAGATCGTGAAGACATCTCAAAGATTTTCCCCTTTTCTTGTAGCAAAGGCAGCCACTGAAGGAGGAGCTCCCACTATTCACAGGAACTATTGAGACCTGAGAAGCAGCTGGGACTTGGCCCGATGCAGTGTGCACCCTGGTCACAGAAAGATACCACAAGTTGGGACATGATTATTTCTACTCCCCAGTAACAGGGTGTCCCCTTGTTAAAATCTGCTTTCCCGCAAAGGCTCTGCACGGCCTCTTCCATTCTCTGGAACTCCTGCCTGCCAAGGAGGGAAGGGGCCTGATTACAGCACGGTGGCTCCCCAGCATGGGTAACACTCGATCATTCAGGAGAGCTGGGAACAAACACCAGTCCTGAAGCAAACAGCCCCATCCAGTTGAGCTGTGCAACATGACTAAACAGATCTGCACAGGCGGAGCCATGCAGACTGCGAGCGGAAATCAAACACAGCGCACGCTGCAGGTTGGAAAGCCCGGGCTATTTTTTTTTAATTTTTTTTTTTTTTCATTTTATTTTTTTGGGTAGAGG
>JAAGNO010013184.1:26247-38245 GCA_033439905.1 Ceryle rudis | reverse complement strand
TTCCTCCCCCCCCCTCCCCCCCCCCCCATATACACCCGCCCACCCCCTTTTTTTTGCCAGGTCAATTATTCCCACCCCATGTTGCAGAACCCACACTAAACACCTCTGCCATTATTCATCCCTGCAGCTTCTCCTTGGCAAATAGCAAGGCTCAACTCAGATTTTTGCTTCAAATCTTCCCTCGGCTCCAAATTCTCAGTTGTAGCTATGAACACCAATGTTTTGCTCTGCAGTTCCAGGAGATGCACTTTGGAACACTGTCTCTTAAATCCTGGATTACATTTAAGCATGCCAGAGGGTGCTATCCCAAAGACAGCCTGCTCTTCCCTGTGGATTTTCTCCCTATTGCCCTCCAGCTCCATGGACTTTTCACACTGCCAGGAAAACTGTGATCCAGGGCTTACTGAAAACATGGAGAGATGCCCATGGATAGATTTATATTAACTTAAACTGACTTCAGAAGCTAGAGCCTGATCGTATCCTGTTTATACAAATAGCCTCAGTATGTTTACATGTTGAAGCTCCTACTGTGGTTAAAGTTTTTAGAATTTTGCTTTTAAATTATGCATACTACAGGAGCGAGTGTTTGGACCTCACCCTACATGCTCTCTCAACCATCGATCACAAATACTTGGACTCAACAGGTGCAGGTATAAGCCCTTTCTTATTGATACCAACATATATAGCATTAGTCAAACTTAAATTGTGAAATGAAAAACTGCCAGTGGTAAAACTGCAGAATTCTGATTTTATCTTTTTAAACATTTTTTAAAAAGTATTCTCCACTGATATCATTACCAGAGATAGCTTTGGGTGGTCTTTTGGTGATTTGTTTCTGTTTGGTTTTAATGCAGCTGGTATTCATTAACTGAGGATGGAAAAGATCCTTTTTTCCCAACCTGGCTTTGTACAAACCAAAATCAACTTTAAAGGTTTTTGTTTGTTTGTTTTCCCCCTTTTTCATCTAGTTTTCAGCAGGGATCAAAACAGGCATTGTTTTTCTGTGTTCCAGCCAGGCTGAGCAGGCTCAACAGGATACACTTAAACATCAAAGCCTATTCTCATTTCATTCCTGAGAGTAATTCCAAAAATGGAGGGAAGCTAAGGGACCGCAAACATTTGACTGATGATTCAATACATGGGAGAGACCAGTCTTCTTCAAACAGACTAATGATACCAAACTGAAGGGGCCTGCTCCTATAGAACAGTCTATAGAATGAATTGCAGATGCAAAAGGTGTTTAACTGCTGATTTCTTCAGTATTCAGTATGATTAATTCCTGGTGACAAATTTTTATCCACTGCCGTATTCTTGCACTGAGTCCCGTTGCTAGCTGGTCTTCTTTGTGAAGACTTCACTGAAATGCAGCGCAATGTTTGAAACATAAGTCTTCCCAAGTTTTAAAACACATTGAGAACCCTAGGTTTTTATAAACTAGTGGAGCCTCCTCTATCACAACGAAAAAAAATTCTCTGGATTACAGGCTACATCTCAGTTCATGCGCTTACCTAGTGTATCTTATGCTCCTAATCATGAATTCATGCCTGCTTTTGCCAGTCTGTTGGGACATCTGTACATGACATGCAATCAGTGCTCAACTCAGTGACTGAGATGAGCACAAACCTTGCAACATGGCTGTACTGAAAGACAGGAGACTGACAGTTACCACTCGGAAAGCTGTTACTAGTAAAACCACTTGGTACATACCCTGTAGAAGGATCAGCAGCATCACACATCAAGTAATCTCGTTATGTCCAAGTAGATTTCTTCTGCATTGTCTACTCCATTTCTCATCATGTAGTATCAGTTCTGCAGAAGCACATAGAATCATTAACTCCAATCCACTCACCAAAACTAAGTTTCCTAGCCAGTCCTCTCAAGTCCCACATTAAAATGATGTGACCTAATAAAGCAATTCAGGTTCTGCCTTATTCAGGTTTATCTCCATGCTCCCAAGGAAACCATTAAAACTCTATGCATAAAGTAAACAGGGGTGGGAGTGGAAGGCAGATGCTTCTGCTAGCCAAAGAAAAGTACTGTGAAGTACCAAATGTTCTACAACGGACATTTATTTAGATTTATAAATTAAAATTAATAAACATGAGGAATTAATATAGAAAGTAACTTCAGAAAAGAACCCCAAAGAAAAAGCCACATTCCCACAGGATTCTGCTAGGATGCTGAAATACATGACCCAGGTGCACTGAGGAGTACGCACTGTACCCAAGGTGTTTTGGTTGCTTCCAGAATTCATATTCAGTCTATTTTTCCATTTAGCCTGTTCTGGGATGTCTATCTAGTCCATACTTTAAAGACACAAATGCACAGAGTGTTAAGACATGCCAACACATGCGGAGAACTAATTCTTTTGTGTTTGTCCTCATTAGTGTCCAAACCTTAACACAACTCAGAAGGCATGTAAAGAAAACTGCATGATACAATAGCACATTTTACTTCTTTTGCTTTTCTTGAAAATGAGGATTCTTTGCTTATCCTGTGCTTTGGATCTTTGTTAGGATGCCTGATTTCTGTAGCACTAGAGCTGGACAAGGGTGAAGTGTCTGCTAAACTGTGTAATCTTTTGGCCTACATCAGTGTCTCTAGATTTTTGCATTTTTCCTGTATAAAATAAAAAAACATTACTAAATAGCTGTCCAAAAAAAAAATTCTCAGTAGAATTAAAACTACTATGAACAGAGATAATTTCCTAATAGAGAGACCAATGCAACATTCATGCGAGTGTTTAATGGGAACAAAAGTCATATCTTATAGCTTTAGAAATGAAAAGGCTTGTCTCCACTTCTGCTTCTATTAAACCACTATAACTGTTGATTTCTGTGTTGTTTAAAAAATACAAATCCCTGTGTGAATATAATTGAAAGGAGGAGGGAACAACAATCCTCCAGATTTAAAAGCTATAGTTTAGATTTGCTATAAGCAAAACCTACTAAAGCCTCACGTAAAGATTTCATGAAGTTGGACTCTTCATGGGTAAATAGCTACACAAAAGCAAAGAAATACAATAACAATTTCCTTAGCGATAGCGATCTGACAATATTTTGGATCAAAAGCCTAGGAACAAGAAGCAATTTGTCAACAAGTAAGACACCTTTAGCTGTGCTATTACAGACTGGACTTAAGTCAAAAAGCGATAGGCTGTCTGATTTGTGCCTAATCAGTTTGTTGCAATGGGGAGGATAACTTTCAGTTAAGCAACAACTGATTGATTGACTTCTATTTAGAAAGGCTTAACAGCTATCACTGCAGATCTCTCTCTCCCTCCAAATGGTGGAGATGCTGAATTTAGAGTTCAACAGACCTGTGAAAAACACTTTTTCATCTCTTGGTGTTGCCCTTTAGGTGGCTTTTCTCTCGTCCCTTGCTGTCAGTCTGAGTCCATATTTTCTTTCTGTTACATGAATTTTATCTCTCGGGACATCTTATCTTCTAAAGAGGGTGGGTGATATATTACAGTACAATATGGATTTTCTGATACAGATTTGTGCTAACATATTTTCCTCTTTCACAGAACAATAAGGGTTGGAAGGGACCTCTGGAGATCATCTCATCCAACCTGCCTGCTAAAGCAGGTTGCCCAGGATCAGGCCCAGGCAGGTTTGGAGTCTCATCAAAGAAGGAGACTCCACAACCTCTGTTCCAGGGCTCAGACAACCTCACACAAAAGAAATTTTTCCCTTTGGATTACCTCTGAGGCATCTTGCTGTGAAAGGGTTAACTTCAGTTCCGTTAGTCAGACAGACTTTTCTGACAGTTATTCAGGGACTGTATTTTAATATATGACAAGGTGATTTAACATTTCATGAAGAAGGTAGTACACATCACGGGTTCCTCCTACTGCCACACAGGTAAGCACTGTGTTTTATGGAGACACCCCATTGCTACTGTGGCCTATAGTATCCTGAGCTTCCTAAACATGAGTTTTACAGATAGACAGTGCTTGGAGGGAACCTCCACTTGTGAGGCTTATGCACAACTTCCAAGAGTTAGCAGTTATCTTTCCAAAATTAACAGAAACCCTTTCTAAGTTGTGTCAAAGTCTTATCTGCTGACTAAACCTAACAAAAACATGTTTTTACTTTTGCTAGCACTTAGAGCAGCAAGAAAACAAATGACAAACAAGAAGTAATTTTTATGAAAAAAGCATCCTCATGCCTCTGACTGTAAAACTTGAGGCACTATACTTCTGAATAAGGCAGCACAAAGTATATTTTTACATACTGACAACCCCCCCACACCCCCTCCAGTGTCTTAGCAAACATGTGCAGCCAAAGGTGGCCAACAAGACAGAGTAAAACACATTTTTTGTATTTTTTTTGAGAAGAGAGGAAAATATCTATCCCTGTAAGTGACAGCACTAAAAGAGAAGATACCTATGGAATGTTTCAATGTGACTTGAAAAACCAAATAAATAGCAAATAAAGACCTCAGGAGTATTAGATACGTAACGCTGCAACTGCCTTACTACTAGCAGTTGACTAGTCAATCATTCTTGTAGATTGCAGCTACATATATCAATAGTATGACAAACTTATGCCTCCTGAGAGGTGCTACAACCTGGAAAAGGTATGAACTTGGAGGGAAGTCTATTTCCAGATCCTCTTGACATTTTTACAACTGTATTAAGATTTCAGAATGTATTACTAAAAGTACTCAGTGGCTATTTAAATAAAGGCGGAATTGAACTCAGGTTATAAATGCTCTTGGAAGGCACCTAAAGTCTTTTATTTTATCCCAGATGTTCATTCTTGCTGTAGAATAGGGTAAGGAGCTGCTTTGTGCACTGTACGCTCCACATTACTGTGGGGATGCTCTTGGAATTTATGAAGGTCAAAGAATTTAACAACTCTGCACCTCAGGTGGGAAAGAGCAAACCCAAAAGGGAGAAGCATCTCCCCCCAACCCTTAGGTAGTGGTCCCAATTGCATTTCTTCTGCATAAACAGCCCATCTAGCCAGGCTTTGTGCTGGTTCATAAATTTCACATGACTTTACTTGTCTTTTGGGCCTTAGACTGAGTCTATAGAACAGTAATTCAAAAACACTTTTTTTATCCAGCTTATAAATGATGCTAATCATCCATTGTTAAAGTAAATTAACATGGAAATGTAAATATCTTGCCATTTTATGCCTTGACTTTTTTTTTTATATGTACATCAAGGAACAGAAACATTTCTTGATGAAAATGAATTTTTCCTGTTTCAATTCAACAGTTTAGTATGCTCATGTATATAACTTCTTTACTCTACTGGTTTAGGCTGACAGAGATAATTCTCGTCATAGTGGCTATGTTTTGGATTGGTGACCAAACCAGTGTTAACAACACACTGACATTTTAGCTGTTACTGAACAGTGCTCACACAGCATCAATGAGTCTTCTGCTTCTCACATTGCCCTGCCAGAGAGCAGGCTGGTAGTTAGGAGGGGACATAACCAGGACAGCTGACCCCAAATGACCAAAGGGATATTCCAGACCATATGATGTCAGTCTCAGCAGTAAAAGGTGGGGGGAAGAGGGAAGAAGGGAGGACAATGATCTGAGCTAAGTTATAGTCATGCACAATGAAGCCCATCTTTCCTGGAAGTGGCTAAACATTTATCTACTGATGGAAAATAGGAAATTAATTCCTTATTTTGCTGTGCTTGCACATGCAGTTACAGCTTTACCTACTAAACTGTCTTTATCACAACCCTTCTTATTTTACCCTTCTGATTTTAATCCTCCATCCTCTAGCAGAGGGGAAAGCAGCTGGTGTGGGGCTTAGCTGCTTCCCGAGGTTAAAGAACAACACCTACCCAGAGGAAAATGACCAGTGTTTAATCTTGAACATACACAGTGAAGTGTCCGATTGTCCCTCACAAACTTGGTAACCTTTGCAATACTCATGCTGAGCGAAGGGTGGCAGCAGCACTGCACACAGTCTGCCAAACGTAGTTTCAAAATACATCAGAATGAACTGCAAGTTACCATGAGAACTGCAGTCATAAGATGAGAATGAGGGAGTGGTTTGGTTCAGTTTCAGATCTGAAACAGGAAAAAAGCTCCAAAAGACAGATCAACCCATGGGGAAGATAATTTACTTTTCTCCATGATAAAATAAGAAATACATTTGACAAGTTGCCCTAAAAAAAATAATCTGTTAAACTCAAGTACATTCTATTTTTGGTATTTTGTATCTTTGAACACAAAGTGCAACATCAATGTATTGATTCAAAATTAGAGCGAGGTCACTCTTTCAGAACATTTCCTTTACTGAATTCTTTTTGACTGAAGCTACACATAGTAAAACAAAGTATTTGCCTGGAAAATTTTGATCAACTCTTAGACTATACACATTATCATATTTAGTATTTGTTTATCTTTTAGCACTGTAAGCATTTAAGCACTGGAACATCTAGAGTTTTAAAGATAGTAATGTGAATTAAGTTCTCTAAACCAGACCTGGTATATTTAGAGAGACACTGTGCTACTGCAACTGCTCTATCACGTAAATTACATATGACAACTTGGACTAACTCAGCAAACAATCCTTCCTTGAGCTGTCTGCTGGCACAGTGCTAATTAACAATTAATTGCCTTCAACAAGATTCCTGCAGAGCAGATGATGTGATACCACAGACGTTTTAAGCCAAGTTGCATTTCTGTGTACCGTTGAAAAGTGACAAAATCTAGAATACGCTCAAATGTTATGATCTTCACTTACTAAAATGTACAGCTATGGGCCAGTCCTGGTGCACGGACTTCTTTGTTTTTCACAGCTAAAAGAGGGAGGAGCTCTTATTGCAGACTATAATCTAATCCTCTGGAAAGACAAATGGAAAAGATACAAGAGATTATACAGAATTTCACAGCCAATGGACCATTATTTTCCCCAATGACTTATTAAAAATGAGCAAAGAAAAATCAATGACTGCAGAACCTTACAGCAAGAAGGCATCCATCACATTTAATGTGCAAAGCTCTGAGTCCAGAGGAATGAGGAACAGTAGATAGATTCCTACTCTTAGCACAGAGTTCAGAAGCCTGATAATGGGTATGGTGGGAGGGCAAGAGAAGACATGCATGAATTGCTGCTATGCCCCATCAGAAATGGATGGCATCTATTTGAGTGTTATGATTCAGAAACAGAAGACAAAATGGGCAGATTCTTATAAGGGGGGAAAAAAGCTTTTGAGGCACTTAAGAAAGTTATGACTTATTTTAACATGATGTTTAAAGCAGAAGTGTGCAGAATATTATTTAGATGACTCCAAATATTTCCAATAGTTCCTATTCATCTCATCCTCTATTTCTGTCCTATTTACAGAAAAACTGAAACTGATCCTACAACCTTTGACTACATAGAAAAGAGAAGCTTAAATTACACTTGTCTAAAATTCTTTTCTAAATGTTGGCACTGGGTAGAATCATACTATCAGAAACATAGAGTCTGGTCCATAGAAAACCAAATACATGGGAGATGAAAAAATTTTTAAAAGTTATTTTATGCATAGGTTGTGCCAAAAGCTTATGTTTTATTTTCTCAACATTCTAGTGTTTATAGAACAAATTATAGGCAACATACCATGCAAAAGGGAGACATTTTCTATTCTGAGACATGTAGTTCTGGTTTCAGAACAGGAGGAGAAAGAGAAGGTTGGCTCACTTCTCTTCGCAGTCTGTAATAAGAAAGGCAGTTGTAGAACTGCTCAGTGGAAGGAAATAATCACTTGATATTCTGTGCTCCCACCATTATCCTTTAGTTAAGGCATAATATCTGGTGAAGGTAATCCCCAAAGTAGTGTTCTTCTACTTAAACTAGTTCTCTACACTGACTGTCACTAAAAATATGGAGCCAAATGGGCCTTTATTCAGTATCTTCCATGGCAGATCTTACACTCATAAAGCTCAGAAAAACATGACAGTACCTATCATTATAAGCAAGGTGCCTTAGCTGCAAATATAATCCCGATTTAACAAAAGGGGTTGAACCCTCACTGAAATTTTATATGCATGCTTTAGTCAACATCTTTTGAGAAATGGTTGTTAGCATGACATCGTTTAGTACATGATACTGTGATGAACACACTCAAAAGTATGTTGAACAGATCATTGCAATGTTACATGCTGTTTGAAATGGAGAATAATGGGTCATTAATTTCTGGAGTGAGGAAGCAATGTAAACATTATTAAGAAATAAAGTATTATTCTGATTTATTAAATCCAGGAAATCTTTGAGGATAAGAGAGTCAAGGAATGGGTAAATCTTTTAAATACTTAATATATAAAAGGTTAAAAGTCTGGCATTTCACCTGACAGAGAAAGGACTAATTTCTTGCTGGTTTATAATTCATCCTGAACTATAATGTAATTCTATTAGTTTCAGTAAAACTATGCCCTGAATCAAGTTTTTCCTACAACTGTAAGAATCAAACCAGATTTTTCTTTTTTCTGAAAAAAAATCATTATGCTGAGGAATGCTAAGCATCAATTTTAAAAACCTAATTTAAAATACTATCTTTTCCCAAATATTGTTCTAGTCATGATTTCCTGACAACTAGAAGTGTCTACTTAACTAAAACAGGAAGAATATTAAAAAAACCTTTAATCTGTAACTTAAGGCCTCCTTACTACATGTCACTGTCTCTACTTGTTGCACTGAAAAAGAAAGTCTTTGCTGATGGAGTCAAGACAAATAGGCTAACTTGTCCTAAAATGTAAGGGCATGAGTGACAGTGTCATATACACAGATAACAGGTCTTCAATATCCCTGGTATTCACAAGTGTACAATTTTTGAGAGTACAATTCTGTGTTTTGCAGTCAGCTTCTCTACCTGTCACAGAGATTAAATGTAATTCAAGAGTGCAATATTGCATACTGATGAGGAAAACCTTTTGATCTGCAGAGCTATCCATAATCACAACCTTTCAACTTAGCTGGCTACTGAATACACTGCAGATAAATAGTATGAAATTTTCAACCAGTGCATCATTTACAAAACTTTCAGCACATGCAACATCTATTGCTTGAAATTAATTTATTACTAGATACTTTTGGGGCCTAAAGATAAAGTTCTGAGGAACTACCTTTCCAAGGTGGTCTTTCCTCTTCTGCTGAAGACGGCCAGAATATGGTACTTGATCGGTTGTTTGCAGTTTGAAGGTGTTTCATGCATCTGAAACATTGACTGCTGGGATGATTAAAGTATCTGAGGGTAATGATATACAGCTCTGCATCTATAAGTGTATTTATTTATCTTTCTGGAAAGTGTGATAGCTTCCTCATTTTTTTTTTTTGTTAGTTTACTAACATTACAAGCATAACAGAAAAAAATGGTTTTTAAATTAGGAAAGGGTTTCTTTTGAAGTTTGGTTTTAAAAGAAGCAGTAAGGGTATGGAGCAGGTAGCTGTTCATATAACTAGTTTCAGGTGCTTGTTAGTAGTGGTGGAAAGCATCACAATTCAGATGCTTGTGTTAAATGGATTTTCAATTGCAAGTTAACTTCTATTTTGTCCGTTGAAGCTTATTAAGAGATTACCAGAGCTCACTGTATACCAAACATTAGCATATAGTGAAAAGGACCCTGTATTTTTCCACTGACCCTTATTGGAGGACCATGATTGTGTCACAACATATTAACCAGTGGAAGTTCAATGATATCCTCCAGCAAGACCTTGATTTAATTGTCTTGATTGCTATACGAGAGTGTTCATACTTGTACACTCTCACATATACATAATTATTTTTTTTTTTTAAACACACTGGCTTTATATTATTTCTTGGATTATTTGTTTCAGTGCTTTGCTAACAGCATCCTGAAGTTCTAAGTCCCCTTTTAGGTTTGCAAATCAGAATCCTAGCCAGACACAGAAAACAACCTACCTATGAGTCCATTTGATTAAAACAAAATTTGGCTGCTGCCTAATGGCTTGGTCAGGAAGTATTTGGGTTGCATTAAAATGAAGAGGCCAAAGAAAGTTCCTGAGCTGCATTCAAAATCTGATGTTAAAGGTCAAAATACCATAGTGAATGGCACCTAATCTCTATAATGGCAGAGCAGAAGCTTTCAGGAACAACTTTTACCACCAACTGAAGCAGGTATCAATTACTGTTTCATATTAACACAATTTATTATTTAAGACATTAATGAAATAAACTTACTTGAAGAAATGGTAGTGGATAAATGCAATAAGCTTACCATATTTTAGAAATATTTTTATAAATATTGACTGACTTAATACATGTTCTGGATCAGCCTGGGTAGTTGAACCACTTATCTACATGTCATATGTAACTATTTGTATATGGAGTATTTCTACAGTTTTCTCTGCTATTCCATGCTATTTCTACCAGTGCTTTCTAAAGAATGTAAACATGCTATAAACAGGAAGTCTCTTCCTCACCAACCAAATTTTGCTATGCTTGTATTGTCCACTTGGGAGCATTACACCTAACTGCTGTAAGAAGTGATTCATAGAGCTGAAGCAAAATCTTGGGAGTCGAAGAAGAAACCAAGCCAAACTTGCCTGTTTTCATTACCAGCTATGACCTCTGACCAGATGTGCTGTGATCTAATAAACCTTTCAAGGGAATCCACACAGAAAGTAAATTCTGTGTCAAAACCAGGCACACCTCAGTGCCTAAAGCTGTTTTCACATTGGCTTTTAGATACTATTAGGTATCAAAATTAAACACATTTAAAAACCTCATCCAGATAGAAAACAAATGTAGAAACAGATTTCTTTCTTCATCAATTACAAACAATGTGCAACAGTGGAGAGGTAGCAGCAAGGATGCTCAGGAGAAAGAACTTCCCTACACCTGGGTAAACCAGAATTGCCTCAATATTACTTCCCTGTTGCCTTTTCTGAAGAGTCTGGTTAAATCTCCCACTGCCCCTAGAAACAGCTTAGAAAATTTATCCTATGACTGTTCTCTCAAAGGGTTGAGATCTACGATTTATAGCTAAATCTTTGTTATGTAACTTATTTTTAAAACTAAAAGCTTCCAATTGTCAGATTGTTGTGTGCTGACAGAATGGAAAGGTACACTTGTTTAAGTGCATGGTTTGCAGCAGTTAACAGCTATAAAAACAGGTCATATCACTCCTGTTTCCTTGAAAACTGCTGGCTGCAATGCTAACAGATATCACAGAGTGCTGGTAATGTAGCAGAAATTACTTGCTACATGCTGCTATTTAACACTGCTCCAGCGATAGACCTTTCTGAACAGTAGCCTTCCTCCATCCCCCTTCTACACTTGAGTGGTCACTCTATTATCTGGAAAATGGGTTTCTCAGCAGGAGGTGTATGACAGCAAAATGGGCCCTTGGCTCAGCAACCCAATGTTGTAAGAGCTGAATATCTGGCTGGAACAGGACTTGATATTCTTTAAAATAAGTTCATTAACTGTTTGACCTTTTCTACTTCCTAGGAAGATAAAAGTATCAATATGAACCAAGCACAACACTGGACCACCTAGGATGCCGCTACATCCGTTTATAAACAGAATTGTGTGTAAAAGTAGAAACCAGCCTCCTCTTGCACGCTGACCACAAAGTACGTTGCATGCAATGAAACCAGCTAAAAGTCATTAACATTCTCAAACACTTTTCTGGTAGGTACACTGCTACGGAAATACACTTTGTCTGCCGAGTTACGGTACAGACAGTCCCTTTGCCCAAACATCCCCACCTCCCACTGAATTCC
Source organism: Ceryle rudis (assembly GCA_033439905.1). Classification (NCBI taxonomy): domain Eukaryota; kingdom Metazoa; phylum Chordata; class Aves; order Coraciiformes; family Cerylidae; genus Ceryle; species Ceryle rudis. The sequence goes on along the minus strand of JAAGNO010013184.1, from coordinate 26,538 downwards.
CAAGCTGTCAAGTGTCTTCTATGTTTATCACTTTAACAAGTAACAAAAATTACTGGAAAACAGTAATAATTCTGCTTATGCTCCAATATGTCACATTTTGTTGCTGCTGGTAATCTTAGTAACAGTCTAAACTGAGCCACTACATATCCATGGATTCCATTAACTAGAATGTCAGATTTCCCAGTGCTTTATGTTCATAACACTCAACACATTTTCAGATCCATTTACATGACCGATATATGAAGAAAAAATAGATAAGAAATTACTTTCACCGTGGCTAATTTCTTGAAT
>JAAGNO010013184.1:330-10682 GCA_033439905.1 Ceryle rudis | reverse complement strand
TATGTATATAAATCTCTCTATATATTATATATAGGATCTCAGTTTGGCCTATTTCTAAAGGACCATCAGAAACATCTCCCTCAGTATAGCAATGAAAAACAAGTGTGATTCAAGTGAGCTCCAACAGAGGTCTTATTCTTCAGGAAAATCAGATTGGGTATGGACTTGAATAAATTCAGATCTCTACTCCATCAGTCTGTGGGAGTCTGTGAATGGCTCATCATGTATTCAAGACACTGTTAAGTACAAATGCCAACCAACAGAGCTGCAGTGCAGAGATCAGATTCTTTTTCCATCTTAAAGCATTCATTTCCTTTCTAAAAACATATAAAAAAAAAAATCATCCTGCAGAGACTGAGTACTTCACTTTGTGAATTTTTTCTTCAGCTAATGGTTGACGATTTTTCTTCTTTTAATTAAAAGTACTGTCAAATACCAAGGCTATAGACAAGGAAAGAGAAACAATTCACAAACAGAACTGAAATGATAGAGAAAAAATCTGGTTTATCTGTTTTGACAAATAGCTTGCTGCTGTGATTTGTCATTTGGCTAATTTTTCCCTTCTGACTGGCTGAAATTCATTTTGCCAAGATTTCTTTTGAAATTCTACATGCAGGGAGGCTGAACTTTCCCACAGGAAAAAGTACATGTTGTTTTGTACCATGTTAATCAAGATTTTAGCACTAGTGATACACAACGCTGCCAATCACCTGTACCATGCTTTTACACGTGAGGCAAATTAAGCAGCTTTCAGTGCTGCAGTTGACAGCAGGAAATCTAGGGTAGATTTACAAACAAAAGAAGAAGAATTAGCCTGATTTATTTATGCATTGAGCATGCCCCACTAGCACTGTGCACCATGTGATTCATTGTTTCTAAGGTAACAACTATGATGCTGAGCACATACTCTCCTATCATCAACTGCAGGATTTTATTTTGTCCTCAGAGAATTTTTTTAAGACATAAATCTGAAATAATTTGCTGCACTTGATTGGCATTGCTTTATATTGACAAATATGTAGGTTTTAACATATGATGATGAGAAGGGATTATAAATCTATGTTGAAATTAAATACACTAAATATATAGCCCAGTCAAATTAATTTAATTATATTTGAGATAGAATTGCCCCAGCTTACATGGGAACAAAGATGTACAATTGCTGTTCCTAGATGGTGCTTTTACTTTGATTCTTTGCATTCTTTGAAGGGATAATTTGCATTATGACTTTTTCTTTTTTTTTTTTAAATCAGAGAGTGACTATTTAAATTCATCTGCTTTCATCAGCAGCTGCTTCCAGCCAACACTTCTATATCACCTAGATATTACACCTAGGGTAGCAATGGGGTAATTGATGGAAAACTGAACAAACTTGATAGAAAGGATGGCACACCTGAAGGAAAAGGTGCTTTTACCTGTGAGTTAGTGTGGATTGCTAAAATTAAGAAGGAAGGATTTATAGATTTACAGTAGCTACAGAAAACATTTCAGTACGATGATAAGGGTATTCTTGAAGGATACTCTTTCCCCATTTGCTAGTAAGCTGACCACTAACTAAGCAGTTGTAAAGCCCTCAGGCCTGGTCTCTAATTCAAAGGGTACTTTTCACAGTGTCAAAACTTGTTTAAATATGACTGTAGAGTTGCAGCAATTAAGATGGGGTAAGATGCCCATTGAATTACTCTAAGCTATGGACTGTGGTTTTTCACTTATTTGTTTCCAGTGTGTTTGGTTATTTTTCCTTTGCATGATCATCACTAGTAAAATAAATTACATTATTAAATTCTCCTCAGAGTATCAAATTAAATTGTAATTAAGGTGAAGAAATCCACTGAAACAGAAATAAACAGAAAGTGCAAATAAACCTTAATAAGTCTATAAATCTGAAAAGAGACAAAACCAGATAATTTGTAATTCCTATTGTTAGAAACATTTGTAAGAGGGTTTTGAGATATCCAGGTGCTTAATCTTCTTTAACAGAGGATGTGTTTACATTGAAGCCCTCTGGGTTTTACCAAACTCCACAACACTTGGACAGGATACAGGAGGAAACCACAGTGAAAAGGTGTATTGAGCCTATGTATGCAATGTTGTGTAAACAATGACTTGCACTTCTATTTTATCTGTAAAATGTAATGTGGTGTAAACAATGACTCACTTTTAGCTGTAAAATTAGGAATGTCTCTTAAAGGCATCTCACAAGCATAAAATTACCATAACTAGAACATTTCTAATAACCCATTACAATATGCTGACAAGAACTGATTGGAACTCATCAACCAGGCTAATGACATACATTTAATGAGGAGACACAAATTTGGGAAAATAAAAATAAATAGTCATTTATTGTATATAATTAAATTTGTCAAAATGATTAGTGACAAAAGCTTAGAAAGACAACTACTAGCAAAGCTAGCTCATTGATTTAACCAAAGCACACCCTGAAATCTTTCTTTGTAAGCAATAACACTGCTACCAAATACCATGAGTATAGGTTTAATTTACAGAAGACACTGATTTCATGTTATTTGAAATGCAAATTCTGGTAACCAACTATTCTATTTTCTTGCATATGACACTTGTAAGGACATCTGAAATCTTAACCTTGTGGGAGATTTCAAAACTGCTGAATGCTCTTCAGGTATTAGAAATTTGTGCTTTCCAGTTTCCCCAGGGTCATTTGCAGCTTTTCTAATTTTCCACATATGTTTTTAAGAATTGAACTCTGTGTCAACAGACTTCAAGAATATCTTGTTGTCGAGTATGCATCAGTAGTAGTACAGGTAACCTTGACCTTACAAACTAAATATACACATGGCTTTCACCAAAAATACCTCACCCGAGGGAACAAAACCTCAAATATTTCACAAAAAACGTACCAAAAGAAAAAAATCATAAACTCACTAGACCAAACCAAACAAAAACCCAGCCTGCAAAATCCCTACACTCCTTCATCTGCCTCCACAGGCTAATCCCTAAGGAAAAAGAGATAGTACAAAGCAGATCTAAATTTTGCAGCAGGCTTTTGATGAACTAATTTTGGAACTTCTGGGACATGCTAAAAATTATAATTTCATTTCTGTATGGAGCACAGTTCAGCAGACCAGTAGGTGACTATTTTGCTGCCTCTTGGCTTTGTCATCTCTTGCACTTTGTTAGGTGCAATTACAACAGAATTGGTAATGTAAACATAGTAACATGGTTGTTATTAATGAAGAATGGGTTTATTGATGAAAGGAGGGGAAAAAAAAAAAAAAAGAGTTCTATTTAAATTCTGGCTATCATCACTATCCATTTTTTTTTTTCAAAGGGAAAGCAGTCCAGAATATCAAGATAAAAGTGACTTCCTATCTCTATGGCATCATTATTTCACTAACAGTTGTAAAAATGAACAAACAAGTTAACACATCTTCGCCCAAATTGATTTAACTGATTTTACTGTTTTATTTCCTTGAGCATATAGCTAATAATTAAGGAACATTTAGCAAAATTCAGAATATTTAAACTACTAATAAGTATTTGGAGAAAGCAAGCTGTGTATCCATCATTACTCATGGTTTGGAAGCCCTGAGTCAGATTTAATCTATATAATTTATTTTAATATAGCATTGTTTATTGAAAGATAGAACTTGTCCAAAATGGAAGCTTGAAGCTTGATGAGCTCTTTTTATAAATATTATTAGCTTTTAAATTGTCACTTCACTTTGTATCCTGGTGGCGAGTCACAGCATTGAAAGGGGCCTTGCAGTGTAAAATACCAAGAGTTTAATATCAAGAATTGTACTTCAGGAGATTGACATCATTCTGGAAGAAGCTACCAATTCTCTTATCCAGTACAACCACTGGAGTGGACTGGAAATACATTGGTCTGTGTGATTATACAATGTGGTGAAACAGGATCCAGGTAAACAGCAGTTCTAGAATTCCCTCATTATTAACAACATTCTGATTTTCTCACTGAGTTGGCTGGAGTCCTTAAACATTGAAATTTGCTTGTGTCTGTCTCCCTGACAGACTATGGTGATAGTCCTAATTTTCTCATTAATTTAGCAGATGCAACAGGCCATAAATGAAATATGGTCAAGACCACCACCTTAAATATACTTTGTGATTGTTATCAGGTATTGGTGTCAAGAGTGCCTTAGGTGCTATCCATTATGTACCAGTTACCTTAACTATGTGTGTCTATTACTTTTTTTAAGTAGTATCTCTTGTTAGCATTTTTAATAATTAGTCTGCTGTGGAGAGTGAAGATAGGCTTTGAATCTCAATCCAGTTGTCCATAACCTTCTGTCTGCAGCTGGGTTTTAATGCCACTGTAGTTTTGGAGGAAGCTTTTCTGGTAGATCTTTTCTTCGGGATTAGAGCTAGATACCTTTAAGGTCCCTTCCAATTCAAACCTTTCTATGATCTGAATCATGCTTTTACACTTTGTTTTATGCTTTCAAAAAATTGTATTTTAAAAATTCTTGCTCTTTCAAGATTTCTGTATTATCTAGGTCTAAATCTGAACATTTCAAGCTTCATTTGAAATGAAAGCCATACTGGGCAAATGTAAACCCAAGAATATAAATCAATTTCTATTCCAAATACTTTCAGAAACCAAGGATAAGGATGTCAAATATGAGGGTTTTGCTTCGGGATCTCTTTTGAAGAATCATTTGAGTAACAGAGGAATAAAACTAAATACGCGTTCTCTGAAACACATGCATGCCTTCACAATCTAAATTACATTTCAAAAATATCAAAAAATATGCTTTTGGCCATAGAAATCACTAGCAATCTGAAACATGAAAGTTAGCACTTTCTCTTTAAATATGAGAAGTATAGAGACCAAGATCCCGAGCAGAAAAGAATTACGAAAATGCACTTTGCTAATCACAATTAGCATAAATCATTGCAGATGGCTCTCATCCAGACTTTCAGGAACCCCTGAAGACTGCTAGATTCCGGCTACAGGTATGTCATACAGGACAAAATAGATCCCCCTGAGAAGCTCGTTAATTTATTTAGCAGTAGTAACACCTCCAGACTATTTCCAGTACAAATTCTCAAATACAGCGATTAGTCAGAATGCCTTTTATTAGACTTTTTGATGGTCTAGGGTGACACTATGTGGCTAATCTGAGCACTGAAATACCAACTGAAAGTTATCTCTTGGAATGACTCAGAATGAAACTGATCTAACCTCTTAATTCTCACGCTAAAGAGGCAAAGGTACAGAGTATCAGGTTTTATGAGGATGTGGTACACAGTGGTGAGTGTGTCTCAATGTTTTGTTCTTAACTGTAACCTTCATAGAGAATCAACTGACATCGACATATGCAACAAAGAAAGGTATGGTCACACTGCATGTGTATACACTTTGCCATAAAATGGATAGAGAAGTTAGCCTGTGGCCTAACCCTTTTAGAAAGGGAAAAATTATTTATAGAATTTCTTCATACTGTATTTCAGCTTGTGAACTTATCCCATGTCCAAGGAAAAGTACCTTTACGTGAGTAGATGTTGAATGCAGAGTGGCAGTCGTAAGCTCTTAATACTCTAATTGTATCAGTTCCTGTTTAAAGCTTTTTAGCATGCACCAGAATATCATCTGGGAAAAACAGTGTGACATATTGTGCAGCACCCTCCAAGTGAGCATCTCAACCTGACAAGTACCCATCACTTCAAATTGCCGCAGGCCTTATCTTGCTATGAAAGCAACTCTTTTTTTGTTGTCCTTCAGATGCAACTCCATTTTCATGTATCCACTTTTAAAATTTAGGGTAGAAACCAGTTTGAGTCTGCTACAATGCCCAGGTATCATCTATTGCTGCAGTGAGTAAGGAATTTCATAATTAGTTCCAGCAGTTTTGTATAATCTCTAATTAATTAGATCCTGCTCTTGCTTCCCAGCCCCTTTCTCTTTATTTAAACTGTGAGGCAACTTTAATAGCATTTATACTTCTTTGATGTAATTTCTCCAAAGACTTGCTCAGCTCTCTTTCCAATTTGCTGTGGTGTTTACCTTAGAACCACCATAAGTCTGGTTTGGATTCAAAGACCATCCTAAACCAGATTGTCTTGTCAGCTGCAGTACTCATCCCATGTTTAAATGAGGAATTCTCCACCTTGACTAAGATCCTTTGCCTTAACAAATTGTAGCTTCCCAAACTTCTCATCCTCCTTCTCACGCCTCCGAATGTTCTACTGTCATTTGTCCTATGCATTTACCAGGGGAGTAACAGAATTCCCTCCTCTGGAGTAGCTTGTAATGTGTATTATGCTTATCTATGCTGTCAGCAGATCGAGTGCTCCTGCAAAAGACTGTGAATGACATACAGGAATTCCTGGATATGAAAGAGTCTAGTCTTCCGGATCAATTGAAAACTAAGAGTGGTTTGACAAACTTGTTTGTTCGTTCATCTTTCTTATCCTCAAGATGGACGATTTAATTAACTTTTGTGTAGAAAAGTTTTAAGTAATATTCCTAAAGGTTTAAAAATATCTTACTCAGTCATTAGACTATTATCAACTTTTCTGCAGCCATATTTAAGCCAAATGGAAAAGAAGAGTCCCAAAAAAGAAAAGAAATTCAAAGAAATTTATATCACCATCTCCATTGCTATTAGGCATGGCTTGTTTGGGTGATTTGTTTTTGTTATTTTTAAACCAAACAAATCTCTCCAAAACTTCTGAAAAGTTGCATAATTTAATGGTCTAAAACCTGGTTGGTTTATTTTGGTGATCCAGCTGCCAAAATCAAAGTACCACCCACAGCACTTTTAAAAAACCAAACAAACAAAACACCACAAAACCTAAAAAACCTAGCAACAAAGAACAGGTAGAAGGAAATGGAAAACAAAACAAAACAAAAAAAATGAAAAGAAAAAAAAGCAAACAAAAATTCTTCGAAGCAGTTCTTTCTTATGATCAAAATAATATATAAGGGATAGCTTCAAAGCTCAGCAATTTTCTGGGAATTACTGAAGCTTGAAGAGAGAGCGTTTCAAGTGATAATCTACTTTTTTCATGGTGGCAGTGGACTGCACAAAATCATGTTAATGAGATTCAGGTCTAATGCTGTATGTCATTTGTAGCTGTATTTTAAACCATGCCGAGGCCATCCAGGATGGATGAATGAACACATTTTCTACTCTACAGCAATAAAAATTCATTCTGGAAATTAAGCTTAGATGATTTGTAAATTACCCATTCTCCATAAAAAAGTGCTGATGTGGTGGAAGTAACTGTTATGTGTAGGGTATTCATTAAACCCACGGAGAAACAGGCAGAACTATTTGCATCTTGGTCACACTGCGCAGTAGTGCTGTACAATATAGTCTTTAGGACCTGTGGCAGATTTGTGTCCTACTACACTCTTGCCCTCTATTATTATGCATAACATGATCTTCAAAAATGGGTTGTATCAGCTGTATTTTCCACTCTCTTTGAAAGAGTCTTTCTTACAGCATGGACCATTATAATCATGGAGAATGCTCTCTCCTCACATTGGTGCCAGATCAGAGGATGGCAGCTGCATCATGAAAACTGAGTGTGGGGAACCATTACAGTTGTTCCCACACACATTGCTTTAGTCCCTAGATCTTGAAGCATTTGGGCTGTGTTATATTGTACAATACTTAAAAGCACCTTACAATTTTTTAAAATTACATCACTCAGACATTTTTTCTTGCAATGCAGCATAATGTTTTTCAACTCCAAAAGGAAGCACAGCCTTTCTGTGACATTAAAGACTAACATAATCCAAATCTTGAGAGAACAAGTTCCTAAAAGACCCTGTTCTCATTCACATTCTGTCCAGCATCCTTTCTGTCATCCCTCTGTGGTGACTGTTTCCCTGTAGAGACGCATTATGAAGGTTATTGGGTATTGTACAAATCCATCAGGTTTACAAGCCTTTGTGCAACACTGCACATGCGTGGTATCAGTTCTTTCAATCACAAACCTCTGAGGGGTTGTCAGAAGTTGTAGAGGCAAGAAGAACTCACCACAGTTTTTTGGAAATGTAACTAATATTTATTTTTTCAGCTTCCCATATAAAAAAAAATATAATATCTGTCTACTCTGACTGGAAACTAGCTAATTTTTTTAATTCAAACACCTCTTTCTGGGATTTCCCTAGGTCTGAAACCAAAACATATTCATCTTGTAGCAACAATTCACTGCATCACTGTAGTGTTACCTCAGTTTTTAATGCCACAAGAAGCACATGAAAATGCATTGCATGCTTTCTTAATTTCAGCATTATAATCTGAATAAGTTTTAAAAAAATCTAGCATAGAAATTACTCCAAGAAATAGAATATGACTTGTTAGATTGAAAGTGAAAATTATCACTGCAAAGGGAAATGGAGATCCACTACGTAAGAGGTTCTGAAAAAAATTTTTAAAAAAAATCTCCCTTAAAGCTAAAACAATAGTGTCCTTTCTCTGCATGAACAGATCTAAAAATATTTGCCATCAATACAAAACACACAACTGCTTGCATCGCCAGTCACTGATGTAGCCAGATTAAGATTTAGCACAAGAATGAGCATTAAGAGAATCTGCTGGAGTTTAGTTTTTCAATGAATTTTAAGAGGTATCAGAAGAATCTTTAGACTCTGTTTTTTTTTCAGAGTAGGTAATTCCTATCTTAATTCTGCCTTCCTATTGAGACAGCAGTACATCACACCATTAATTTATGCCTTGCTCATAACCAAGAATTGTTTTTAACCCCAGAACATGGCACCGCACACTGAGACACCCTGTGCTTCCACATCAGTAAAGATATCCTAAAAAGCAAACAACTGCAAAATTGAAGTACAAGTCCAGAGTTCTCCTGCTACCTTATTTAGACTTCTGCCTATCAAGCCACACACAAAGAGCACTGATAGCCACTGATAGCACTCATGAGAAAGCTTATACTTCACTGAACTCACAGCAGAGAAGAGATAGCAACTGAATAAGTAAAAGAGATCTGCATTCTATCAGCTGAAATGTGAAATGAAGAGTAATTCGAACTGTGAGATACAGGAAGCTAGAAAACAATGTGATAAAATGTGGATCACCGTAATTCTTCATTATTTATAGAAATTACTTCAGTTACAGGTCTCCAAGTGCAATTTCAAAACATAACAAATTAGAACAGAAGCAATGACAACAAAAGAAGTGAAATAATTTTGGTGGATTGGGACTGATAATTTGCAAATGCTCCTCACCATCATCAAAGGTAATAGTGATTTTGGGATGTGAGAAGAAAAGCACTATTTCCTCAGTAGATCTTTGCTGCACTATTCTGATTCGTAAAAGTCCAAATCTTATCAGGAAGTTTCTCAAAATCTCTAATGGTAAACAGTAAAGTAGGAGACAAAAAGAACAAGAATATAATAGACAATAAATCAAAGTAGGGATAAGATAGGGGAATGTCTATTGATGCAGTAGACAGCACCTACCAACCTCACCAGGAATGCTGCCTTAGTCTCTTCCAAACTTGCTTAGTAAGATGCTGCAGGTCACAGTAATCTTTAAGGACATAACATTTGAACAGAAGTGAATTTCTCCACTTCAGTGAAGTCTCTCCAAGAAATAAAATGGTGTACACACTCCTTTACCCCATTCTCAACTTTACCTTGTCAGCAAACCAGCACATAGCTGTTCAAGCTGCAGTTTGTCCCATAACACCATCACACAGCAGAACCTTTTTCCCCTGCTTCCCCCATGAAGTGTTCTCCTCTCTCCATGTCCTTGTTTGCTATTACATGAATCCTTCATCTCCAGTAGCTCACACACCTGCAACTACTAGAGGTATTCAAGTTGACCTTCAATTTTTTGTGGTTTTATATCTTCAAGTTAGATAAATCTATGATAGTAGAAATAATATATCTCAAACGTGTGATTTTAATAATTGCTTAGATACATACAACTGTTAACAACATTGTCCTTTCTAGATACCCAGTACTTCTGCAGAATGGGACTTCAAAAGTTTTCCTTTCACACCTGCTGTCATTGGTTTGCAAATGCCAACAATTGCTCTCATCACAAGATTTCAAACACTTGTACCTTTTGACTTAGCCTGTAATTGAGCTTCAGCCACTTAAGTCTTGAAGAAGTTTCTAATATCTGCTACATTTCTCTTAAATAAATGAACCTTTTTTTCTGTGTTGAAATTATCTTGATCAGAGTTTGTGGCTTTGAAATAACAGAGGACTTTTTGAGGAGACTGTTGTTTAAACCAGAGGAAAAAAATTGCTTTTTAATTTGGCAAGCTTAATAACCACAGTAAGATTGCGTTATAAGGCAGGACAAGGGTAGTAGTTTCTTTCTTAGTTCAGTATGACTGCTTGTAAGTAGTCTTTGAAATTATAA
>JAAGNO010013183.1:24479-53290 GCA_033439905.1 Ceryle rudis | reverse complement strand
CATGTCCCTCAGCACCACAGCTCCATGGCTTTGAAACCCCTCCAGGGATGGGGACTCCACCACTGCCCTGGGCAGCCAGGACTTGGCAACCCTTTGGGGAAAGAAATTTTTCCTAATATCCAACCTAAACCTCCTCTGGCACAACCTGAGGCCATTTCCTCTTGTCCTATCACTTGTTCCTTGGGAGAAGACACTGACCCCACCTGGCTCCTGTCAGGCAGTTGTTGAGAGTGAGAAGGTTTCCCCTGAGCCTCCTTTTCTCCAGGCTAAACAACCCCAGGTCCCTCAACCACTCCTCGTAAGATTTGTACCCTATATCCTTCGCTAGCACTTAGCACATCACCAATCACTTAATTTCTATACGTGTCTCAATTTGTTGCAGTTCCCAGGGCCCCAGCACAGCATTCCCCCAATTTCCCTTCTGCAGACCCAGCTTCTCACAAGGTGCTGTCTTGGTCAACCCCACATTCACACAGCAGTCAGAGGTTGAGGCTAAATTTCTATTATTTTTTTTTTTGCATAAAGACACTGAAATCCACACCTTGAATTTCCAAAGAGAGCACCAGGGTTGTCAAACTATCGGGACTTGTTTGTGAACACGTTATTTCACCCTGCAGATCAAGATGCACAGACAAATAATTGAAGATTCGCTGCTGCTGGGAGCAGGCTGCTGTAGCACACTGCCTGGAGCCTGGGCTCAGGCAGGCTGAAAGAGGAACAGTTCTGCTCTTTGCTTCCAAAACTGCTCCATCTGATGGCGAATTGATGTAAAACACACCCATAACCCTAAAAGGGAGAGCCCACTTTAAGATAATCAAGTCCAACCATTAAAACAGAACTGCCAGGTCACCACTAGAACCATGTCCCTCAGCACCACATCTCCACAGCTTTGAAACCCCTCCAGGGATGAGATCTCCACTGCTTGGCTTTTTGCTCCCTATGGAAAGCAGCACTGGGGAGCTCTCCCAGCTGGCCAGGGCTCACCCTTGTCACTTGCTGCTGGTGCCAAGTGCAGGGCAGCAAAGGTCAGGATTTTCAGAGCCTTACTATTGGGCTGAATATATCCAAACATAAGACAACGGAGGCAGTTGGAAGAAATCTAAAGGGGCTTGTTCTGCTCTTTCCCATAACGTGACCCTAGATTGTGCTAACAAGAGACCAGAACACCTTCTGCAAATAGAGCAGTTTGAAGCAATAACGCTACTTCTCTTATTTCATTAGACCTTCCTGTTTGATACCGAAGAGGACAATCCTTCCTGGCATCCCAGCTCTGCATTGCTCAGTAACTGAGCCCCATTTTCCCCACTTATCTTCATTTCCAGGCAGGTATTTGCAGAGCAGAGGAACCAGCAGCTGATGGGCACGAGCTGCCCAGCCCCTCTGCCCTCCATCCCCCCCAGCACTGGGGGTTTCAGGGAACAACGTTGAATTGCTCCTGCCGACTTACTAAATCAGTCCCTGTTTTTACAGTACCATTTAAACTACTTCCTCAGGAAATTTCACAGGCACACTGTCAGGCATTGATTTCAAGCAGAAAATATCTCAGCAGGAAACTTAAAAGGGAAAGATGTGCTGTAATTATATCTCTGCTGGGTTTGTAAGCCAGAAGACGACAAGATAGAATCCAACACACGCACTGCTGCTGTTAACGCATAGTAACGCTGTAATTAATACAATCAAAGCATTCCGAGCACTTTTCCTTGCAATCAGAGTTTCGAAGCCTTTGGTGCACGGCTTTCCATTTGCTCGCACATGTGATCACAGCAGTGTCAGTGCTGAACGGCACTGTCCTGGTTTGAGCGAGAACAGAATGAATTCTGCTCAGTGATTTGACTTTTCAGCTCAGTTCTTCTCAGTCCCTGCCCTGTCTGAAGGCAGCAGCTGTTTGCACAGGCAGTGGCTGCTCCCAGCAGTGAGAGCCCCCCACGTTGGGAGTCAGTACTCAGGGTTGGGGTGCAGACCAAGGCCACTGCTGGGTCTTGTGCACCATGTTGGGGGTGCAGAAAGTGAAAGGCAGCACCTGCAGGGAGAAGCAGACAGGGCAGGTGACCCCAAAGTGGCCAATGAGGGGCCCCACCCCATACACATTATATATGGTATAAAGCTGAGAGATCAGGAGATCTCATCCCTCTTTTTTTTTTGCCTTCTTGGCCCTCTTTGCCAGCTTTGCTCGGCTCCTCTTCCAGTTCCTTCCTTGGAGCATCCAAGGAGGACTCTGTCCCTTTTGCTTTCAATCCCAATCTGTGTGCTCCTGACTGAATCCAGCACCAGAATCCAGCTCCTGAGCAGTCTCCCATCTGCCACTGGGCCCAGTCTGGGACTCTCCCAGTGCCTGCTCCACAGCATCAGTGGTGACAGTGATGTAACTGCCATCAGGGGAGTTGGTTTTGATACTGGTTTTGTATATTTCTGTATATTCCATCATTATTATTCTTCTCACTCAAGCTGTTCTAGTTCCCTTTTCTAATGTCCGAGTCTCTCTCCCTTATTCCCTTTCTCTTCCCCCTGGGGGGGGGTTAACAGAGACCATCTGGTACCAGTCTAAGGGGCTGCCCTCACCCTAAACCATAACAGGCACAGACCAGCTCAGCTCATCTCTGCAACCCAGTTAAACAAGCACAAGGAATTAAATACCCTGTGCCAGCTTCTGGTTCACAAAAAGGGCCCGAGATTCAAGTCCAAGTTTTCAGGCAATTTCTAGAAATAAGAAATAATAGAAGGGAAACAACCGCATAACGTAGATAAAGGCACCGAGACAGTCTTCACACTCTCACTACAACAGACATTAATTTTATGCAACTTCTCCAAAAGTACTTTTTCTCAGGCAGTTTAGGGTCTGCACATACATAATGACCTTTACCTAAATGAAAATTAATCTGTGGGGTCCTTTTCCTTCAAAGCACACATGATTTACAAAGCCTGGATGGCATTTAGGGTGATGATAATTTTTAAGTGAAGTTCCCAGATGAAGAAATGAGAGTTGAAGTGTGTTGGGGGCGTAGATTCACAACTAGAAACTGCAACCACCCCAGACCATGTTGAATAGGCTGCAAGTTGGCACCAGGGGCCGCTGAACAAAAACTGTTTTCACTTTTAACGTCCTTGAACTTGGGCTGCGGAAGAGTTGTCCTGACTCCTGGCCCTGATGCAGCCAGTCCCTCCCCACGGTGGCAAAAACAACACTTCCAGCCAAGGGATGAATACAATGATCTGGGTTTTGCTGGGTCTTGACTATGCTACTGAAAAACAAAACCAAAACAAAATAACAAAAAAACCTCAACAAACAAAACAAACAAAAAAAACCCTTCAAACCGAAAAAAACAAACCAAAAAACCCCCCCAAAAACCCCAAACAATGACAACTAAAAACATATTAAAAACCAAAACAAAAACACACAAAAAACCCCAAAAAAACCCAAACCAAAACCACCAAAAAACCAAACCAAAACCACAAAAAAAACCCCAAACCAAACCCACAAATAAAAGACAACCTACAAAAAGACAAAACAAAAAGACAAAAAGACCCAAAACAAAAACACACAAAGAAAACCAAACCAAAACAAATCAAATACGACAAAAAAACACCCCCACCACCAAAAAATCAACAACAAAAGAACCAAACAACCAAAACACAAAAAAAACCCCAACCAAACCCAATCACTACCTATTCTTGCATCTGAAAAGTTGTCAAGCAGCAACTTGATTTATTTTTCTGAACCTGATTTTGCAGGAACATTGCTTAAGAAGTAGCTTTTCATCTCCCATTTCAAGCCTCTTTTGACTTTGCCACGTACACTCTGCTACAAAACAGCACATTTATTTAGAACAGGGGAAAACAGCGTTTATTATTTGACATCTGTCCTCAGAACAGATTTACCTGTCGTGGTTCACAGGAAAAATAATAATAATAAAAAAAAGAAATAATAATCTAAAAATTCCTCATTATTGGCACAAGCAGGAAATGCAGGGATAACTTTATAACAATGTTTTACAGATCTGATCTGCGGGTGGGGTGTTCCTCGAGACGCTCCTTTCTCACCCTGCCACTGCCACGGAATGTGTTCCACTTTCCTCACCTCTGAGCTAAAGAAGAAACGAAGCTTTTTTATTCCAAGGCTCCTTTTTGCGTTATTACCAGCACGGTTATTTATAATCCCTGGAACAATAGCTGACCTTGGCCCAGCGCGAGCACTTGGATACCCTGTGCCTGCATTGTCCCGCAGCATTCCCACCCCGCTGCCTGCGGCTGCCTTCCCTCCCCAAGGCTGCCAAGCCCTTGGACGCAGGGTGGGGACAGCACAGAAATCATAAACAAAGCCAGGCAAGCCACCACACTCAAGGCTCGACCGACAATGTGCCTGAAGCCGGGGAAAGGTGATTTCACCCTCCCCCAGCAACCACAGAGAAAAAATTCCCTGCTGACCTCTGTAATGAGATCGTTTCTGCGCTATCCACAATTGCTCCTTCAAAGGAAGGAGCATGAGAGAGACCTTCTGGTGGCCTTTCAGTGCTTCAAGGGCCTGTCAGAAATATAGGGACAGACTTTTGAGCAGGGCCTGTTGGGACAGGACAAGGGATGATGGGTCTAAACTAAAAGAAGGAGATTTAGACTGGAGAGAAGGAAGGAGTTCGTTTTGGGGGGTTTTTAGGTGTTTTTTGGTTTGGTTTTTTTTTACACTGAGGGTGGTGAGAGCCTGGCCCAGGTTGGCCAGAGACGTGGTAGCTGCCCCATCCCCGGAACCATTGCAGGGGAGGTTGGCTGGGGCTCTGAGCAACCTGCTCTGGTTGCAGATGGCCCTGCTCAGTGCGGGGGGGTTGGGCTAGCCGATCTAGAAAGGTGCCCTCCAACCCATATAATTCCATGATTCTATGAATTTATAAAGAAAACTTTTCTCTCTGGCTGTTTGCTTCCTTTCTTCCTAAAATATAAGCCAAGTGTCCCGGTTTTCCTCCTGGGTTATTTTTGCAACGAGGAAACTGCAATTAGAGGGGAGCAGGACTCACAGCTCTACCTTGACCCTGCAGCCTCCTAGAGCCCTGGCTGCCAGTACAGTCTGTGGGCAGCCCTACTCTGGGGTGAGCCCGCTGCGCTGCAAGGGAGGGAGATGCTGCCAGCACCCACCCCCCTCATATGCCCCATCAAAGCCCCTGGATCCCCTCATTTGGTGCTTATCTGCCAGCCCTGGCAGGGCTCCTTGGCAATCCCCTGGCGTGTGTGCAGAAGCAGAGCAGCCTGGTGCGATAAAGCCAAGGCCACTGGCCTGTCTGCAGCCAGCGAGCAAGAGAGGGGCAGCGAGCCAAGAAGAGTGTCATAAATCAGCCCCAGAGCGGAGGCTTCTCCTGCTTGCCATGGGGTCAGATGGACAAACCTGTCGGTTTCCAATGCTGCCCACTGGCAGCAGGGTCAGGGGTGCAGGGAGCAGCGGGGCAGACTGGCCAGAGGTCCAGGTTCTGCTTCGGGCTTGCTTCTGAGCAGCGATCCCCACCAGAGGGACCTCTTGCTCAGAGCTGGGGAAGCCAGGCTCCAACCAGCCTTCTTGGCTGGCTCCTGCCCTGCTGCCCAGGCTCAGCTCCTGCTCCAGAGTGAGCCACGGGCCGGGCAGAGGCTGGGCAGGGCTGCACTGCCCGGCTGCTTCTCCCTGGGTCTCCCCGGGGTCAGCTCTTTCAGAGAAGGGGCCTGGATTTACCAGGGAGGGGGTGGGAAGCCGATGCAGGCACAGAGGGGAGGAAAGAGGGCAGTTTGGCTGTGTCCCCTCAGCATGTGGCCATCACAGGTACTGTGCAGCTACACTGTTCACCAAAGTCAAAATATCCCGTACGGTGACAGCGAGGAGCAGCAGCCCCGAGTCCGAGACCAGGCTGGGGTGGGTGAATACCTCAGGAGGCAGCTACCGAGCTGCCAAGAGAGCAAAGCCCTGTTCTCATTTTCAAGGACAGGACACATCCTCCTTGTACCAGCAGCAGCTGCCACTGGTGCAGGTGAGGAAAGAGGTGCAGGAACGACGAGGTGCTTTTGGTCTCGCTGAGCAGCAAAGCTGCTGAGGAGCCACCACATACCCAACTCTGGGGCACAGGGACTTCAGCTTGTTGACTTCTTCTGCCTTTCTCCATCAATCCCAAATCTAACCTCCCTGAGCAGTAGAAAGCACATGTGCCGGGTCCTTGTGCCACACCATCAGACAGCCTGGGAGTTGGTAACTATTAACTGGGCCATTATGGTTCTTTTTCACCTCATTTAGATGAGACACTTGAACATGCAGCTTCAATCCAAGGAGGGAGGGAAATTTTCTTCTCTCACAATAACGTTTATGTAGAAATTTAATTGAATTCCTTCCGATTTTGGGGTTTCCCAACCAGAGAGCAATCAAATCAGTGCATTTGCATAAAAGGGTTTGAGAAACTGTATTCTCTGTCTCCCTTTCAAACCCACTTCATTGCAGGATCTCCCCATCCACACCTCGGAGGAGAAGCCAAGCACCCATCCATGCCCACAGCCCAGCAGCCACTCACAATTAACCCCTCTATGGGCAGACCTGAGGCTCCACAGGACCAAGTGGACTTTATCAGAGCAGCTATTTAAGGCTGAACGATTTCCTCCTCCCTCTCCTAATAGGATCCTCAGCTGGCGTGGGGCCCAGGGGCAGGAGGAACCTGCCAAGGAAGCAGCTCTGAGCCCTGGCCACGCTGCCGAGAGATTTTTCTTTCTCTCTAGCATGACTCTGAATATAATTAAGCTCCCACAACAATTGGCTTAGAGGTTAGATCTAAATCCTAAAATCCCCAGGAGAGCGGCAAAAACAAGGAGAGGATACGGAGCTGCCCAAGATGCAGCTTGTGCCAGCGCACACCTGCAGCGAGCCCCAACCAGCCTCACAAACAACACCCGGCAGGTCACGTAACACTGGGAGGATGGGTGGCCCGGCATCACCCACAGCAGCGTCCCATTGATATTGCATCTCTTGTTCACGTTAGCCCGAGTTAGTGAGAGCAGCCTCAGAGCAGAAATCCTGGGGTGAAGTCTAATTGCTGATGCTGTTAGAAGAGGTTCAGGGGCAAGTTAACACACACATAGGAGCAGAAGCTTGCCATTAACTCTGGTTTCCAGCTGGCTTTCTTGGAAACACACTGGAGTCACTGCTCCATCGCAACGTGGGGTGCTGTCAGGCAGCACCAGTATTCACTGAGACCTTCAAACCCTTTCTCGGGGGCTGCTTAAAGCGCAGAGGTTTCCCTCCAGCTCTGCATCCCCAGCACCTCCACCCAGGCTGGACCTCTGACCCGTATCACAAATTTTTATAGAATTCAGCTTTAAAAGTTCCCCGCTCTCCCTTAAGTCATTGCAAAAGTGATGCTGAGCAGGCAGAGGAGCCAGGCTGGGTGCCTGAAGGTGGCAGTGCTGCCAGCGCTTTGCTGTGCTCTGCCAGAAGGATCTGCTGCTGCTCAGATGAATGTATTTGGGAAAATTATTCCCTTATACAAGATTCTATCAGTTGTTGAGGATTTTTTGCCCACACTTCAAACATGCTCTGAAGACACCATGAATCAGCTATCGATTTTTAATGTAAACTATTTTGCTATGGAGCAATTTTCAGTGATGATGTGTTCGCTGATGGGGGTAGGACTAGCCAATGTTTAAAGGTCTCCTCCAACCCAAGGCATTCTATGATAAGAATGAGTCCCAAACAGTAGCTCAGAAAAGTGGTAGCTACCCACATGCACGACTCCACCTGGCTGTTAATAAATTTTGTGCTGACAGACGAAATGCTTAATAATTAGAGGGTAAAATGCCAACCTTGAACTTGTCCCACAGACAGCTTGTGCTCCCTTTGCCTAAGTGGTAAGGCCCAAAGCAAGCAGCCTTTCCATGAGTGAGAACTAGTGGCTGCAAGCTAAGAGTCGCAACTGCTCTGAATTATGTGCAGATTAATTCTCGTATTGATGTTGAGGGGGTTTCCTTTCTTGATATGATCATTTCCTTTAACTGCTGAACTTGGAAGGGAGCCATCCCCGGTGCCATTGTGCAGGGCTGCCTTGTGCTGGCCCTGGGGCCGGTGGTTTTGGGAGGGCTGCCGGTCCTGCTCCTGACTTTCCTGCTCCAAAGGAGCTGCCCCTGGGTTTTGTCATGCGGTGGCATGGGGACTCATTCTGCAAACATCAGCAGTAAGGTGTCCTGGCCATGCTCTGCTGCCCAGCAGAGGGGGAAAGCCCCTCAGATCTCCCTTGGGTTTGCTGCTCACACAGCAGGGTGACCAGGGAGACCGCTGCTCCGCAAGCATGACAGCCTCCTGCCAACTCCCTGCCCTTCCATTAGGAAACTCAAATCTTGGGTGGTTAGTCTTAGTTTTTTCCTTTTGGGCAAAGGGCGGCTCCTCCCCAGCATTGCCTGGTGTCCTCAAAACACCCCATCCTTTCCTGACCCATCACTTCTTGCCCGTTCCAGCCTTTTACCTTTCCTACCCTGCACCACTCGTGACCCTCTCCAGCCCCACACCTCTCGCTCAGCAGCACAAACGTGCAGATGCTGTTTTGACAGATGATTAAGCAACATCTCCCTGCAGCAATCTCCAGGCTGCACTGCACCAACATCTGCTTCAAACTCCGTTTTCCCACTGCCCCAGACATGATTTCAGCACATAAGCAGAAGCAACGATGCTTTAAGAATTACGTTCCTGCCTCATCACACTGCTGCTGATTAATGCTTCACAGTCTTGGAAGAAACAATTCCACAAAAACCAAAGAGCCCAAGGGAAAAATATTCCCTACGGCCAATTTGAACTCCCACTGGATTCCCCGTAAGTGTTTCCACTGGGCTCCACAGGGAATTGGACCAGTTGCTATCCAGGAGACAACATATAAATGGATGAGATTTCTGTGTGAGTCATCTATATATACAGCCAAACTTAGCTCCTTCCTCCAGTGGGTCTTTTGTCTTGTCAGTGCTGTTTATGTGAGGAGCTCTGTCCTTCTGTCACCTCAATTCTTTAGTGGCCAGACAACAGGCATGGCACACGATGCAGTTACTGCAGGCTGTGAAGCATGAAGCATCACCTCCCAACTTCCTGCTCAAACGTGAACTCCTTTGTTCAGCATTTGCTTACAAGCATCACCTTTCACAATGAAAATCCATTCCCCCCATTTTGAAAGAGCACATGGCCATGAAAAAGGAGGCGGCCCTCAAAAAGATCCCGTTAGTTTGTAAAGGCATTTTGTTAGACGGCATTAAAATAAACACCTGCCCAGAGTCGCTTCCCAGGGAGCGCACCCAGGAGGAATGGGATCTCCAGCAGTGCTCTATGCTCTTGCCATAGTCCCTCACTGATAACTTTGTCTAACAAACCACAAAAGAGCATGGAGTCTGGAAAGAGATGTTTGGAAGTCATCCTGGGAGATGGCTTTCAACGCCGTAACACAGCTCTGTTACCTGACATCTGAATGAGCAGCAGCAGCAGTGGAGGAGCTACACCACCTTTGTAGATCAGAAAGGTATTGGCCAATAAATTCTGTAGCTGGAGATCTTCAAAATGTTTAAAAGAAATAAGCAGCCTTATCTGTTAAGAGTTTAAAAGCAAACTGAGGCCAAGACAACTCTTCAAGAACACGCAGAAAAACAATCAGGCAAAGGAACTAAGTTGTCCAGATCCACACCCACCCTTGTCTACTTCACCAAACTACCACTCATGTCCATTTAAGGGGATTTAGGAGCATCTGATGTGTTTTAAGAGGGGATTGTTGAAGACACGGGCAGAGAGAAAAATGCAGGATTGAGAGAGAAGCCTTAAGAAACAATGAAGCCTCTCTCACACCACGTGTTTGAGACAGGAACAAACAGAAGCTGTAATTACTAGAAGGAAACATTTCCAGAGCCAACAGTTATCCAATTAAACTAAAGACAGATATATACAGGACAGGCTTGAGGACAAGCAGCAAGTCCATGTCCCCAAACTGGCCCTCTATAAACAGTGCTTCCCGCCAGAAACTGGGCTTTCTGGCAAGGCACAGACAGCCTCTATCTTGAGGGATTCTTCTGGGCAAACAGTTTGTGTTTGTTAGTGTCATTCAGTGCCTGAAAATACCATCATCTCATTTACCTACCCGAGAACCACCCATCTCTACCTCAAGCACTTCACATCAAAGCCAAGGCTTTTACCAGCCACATCCCTTCCCTCTCCGGGGCTCCAAAAGGACCCATGACCTCAAAGACTCTCAGATCCAATGCAAAATGGGATGCTGTCAGGTGATGACCAGTGATACCACTAGAGAGTGTAACGGGATCCCATTCAGAAGACGAAAGAAAAAGAAAAAAAAAGGCTTCATCTGGATGTTTTCCCATTAGGAGGCAGGAGACAGACAGACATGGGTTTAGTTGGCTGCCTCCCATGCTTGAAACACCCTATTTGGACCTACCCAAACTTCACTGACTTCATTACACTTCCACATTATTTGGCACAGTTGGCCAAATGTAATCCTAGAAGGTGTTTAACTCTCACATTTTCATAGGCTACAGCCAGAGGCTCCATGTTAAGATCAGAGATGATCATAAAGTCATCACTTCACGCTACGGAAATTGAGTGTGTAATGGTTTGCTGTCACCTTCCAGGATCATCTTCCCTACATATCCCAGTGCCTTTGCTCTGTGTCTCATTTCTTGGTATTAGAAATTAAACTGGTCTCCCTCTGAAAGATGAGAGGGCAGATTTTATAGTCACTGCAGTTCGGAGGAGAACACATTCAAATCCAAATATTAATGTAATATTACCTCTGAAAGTGTGGTTGAACTGTCACTGCAGTTAGGAGGAAAACATATTAAAATCCTAATATTAATGTAACATTACCTCTATAAGTGTGGTTGAGAGACAGCTGATTTACCCCCCAAGTGTAATTTTCAACTTTTCAAAATCCCATTTAATTAAATTCATTTATAGCCACAAAATTGGAATCTGGATAACTAGGGAAATCTCCTTTCATTTACAATTTCTCTGCCTTTTTTAATTGCTTGGCTCAAAAGCAAGCAGAGCTTTTCTTATCAGTCTTCCATGCTTATTGTTATTTTTCTTCTATAAACTAAACTCCAGACGTCTTCCCTGTAAAAGCATGCCAGAATTTACAGTGGCACCAAACTAAAGCAATAATTCCTGCAGAAACTCAGCAGATTTCATTACTGTCAGCATGTTTTTCACATCAGAGGAAAAGGTTGGACAATTCAAATGTCACATAAAAGGTGAGATCGTTTTACTAGGAGAGATGGCTGGAGGATCTCAGTCTCCTTGGTATTTTAGCAGCTATAATTCTTCCTGTTAGGACTAAACTGCAGAAATGTAGAGACAAAACACTGGAAAAAAAAAAAAAAAAGCTTTCTCTTAATTTCAGCAGAATTTGGACCAGCATAGGTATGCAGAAATAAGCTTGTTTTGCATGTCCTTCAGCTCTTAGAGAAGGTTTTGGCATTACTTTTAGCTGAAGCAGACTATCGCTGCATAAACCAGGTCTGCAAGGACGTTTGCCAAACTGGGGAAGAAGCTCATAGACCTTCCAAAGAGAAATCCATCTCGGGGGCCAACATCTAAATTCCTCATTAATTCTCTAGTTGTCTTGGGCAGCCCCCAGGAATTTATCCAAGAGCTCAGAGGCATCAGGCATTTTTCTCAGCACCCCATACATTTTATTTTTCAAGTTAATATTTATAGAAGCCTCCTTTGCCTCTTTCTCCTCACTTTCTCCTCCTATAAACTCACATTTGAATGTCTGGGGACAACAAGACTGGGTCCCACTGACCAACAGTTTCTCAGATGGTGTGGAAGGTTACAGCAAAGGAATAGCAGATGTCAAGAGTCCTTCTTTCTTAACCTTGAAATATATGGTGATTTGGAACAAAAAAAAAAAAAGTTTTTTTTTTTTAAAAAATAAAGGTAAGACAAACCCTGTGTGCAGAGGAGACCACAGAAATATGTCTTTTACCCTCAGACAAGAATAGAGGCACTTTCAACCTGCAATCACTGGCGTGGACAGGCAAGTTCAAGAAGACCCCTTAAGGCCAAAAGCCCATCATTAAAAAGGTGAAAGGGTTTCTTGTCTCAAGGCCCAGAAACAAGACAGACAGCCTCCAAAAAAACCCTTTGAAAAGCTTCATAACTTTGTGCTGGTTTCCTGCAGGAACAGCCAGAGTGATGCCCAGAGACCCACACCTGTCCACTCCAGAGCAGGATTTGTTCCCCACAGTTCATGGACATGGTGCTGCTGAACCAGTGGCAGAGGAAGGACTTTTTTATTTTTTCCATTGATCAGCCCACACCCACATTCTTCACTTTTCAGAGTAACAGAGTCTACCAAGTCCTGACACTGTTATATAAATGAAAATCATCTTAATGACATGGCAATGAACACGAATTTATGTAGATGTTTACGAGCAGATAAAGAAATAATTAAAACCTGAGATTGATAGTTGACTTTTGAAGGAATTCATGACTAGACCATCAGTGCTGACTCTGGAGGAGGTTTAATACCAGGGAGACTAAGGCTCCAAAGTACCTTAACATCACTACCAGTGACTGCTAGAATTGCTAAATCAGGAGCCAACTGGTGTGCGCATGGCCCATGCCTGGCTCTTGGTCTGCATCACCATTCCAGATTGCACAACTGGTGGTGGAGTAACAAAACCACATAAAAAAACCCACAGCCATGGAAAACCACAGGACCCAGCCAAAGGCCTGGACTATTAGGTTGCAATAGAAACAGAATATTTTCTGAGTAAAATCAGAGACAAAAGCTTTCTTTGAGACCTTAGGGTCATACTTGACTGTAACATGCTGACTACAACTAAGAAAAAAAAAATGGCATATGGTGAGAATCCCAATGGTGCTGCACTGGTTTTGAGCATGAATTACTGCTCCTCATCACAACATGACATAGCATTCCATCAATTCTATTTTTATTTAATTCAGAATGAGCTGGAAAAATGTCAAGCTAATATGCAAACCATCATCTGCATCTTTTTTTCCACTAGCACCACATTCAAAAGCTTTTGTCTGACATCACTCCAATGACCTCACTGTTTCAACATCCATTTCTGTTTAGCATCCAGATGCATTAGACTCCAATCCCTCCAGCTTCCAACAGCCAGCAAGAAATTGAGGGGCTTTTCCAAGAAGAGGGGAGTCTAGAACTCTTTCCAGGAGGCTGGAGAGAGCTGCCCCAGTGTGGAGATCCCTGAGGAGCAAAAGGAACAGGAGTGGGAAGAAAGATGATGCTGACAGACCTGTGTTTGCAAGGTGCAGTGCTCCAATCACAACCTTCCCAAAAGCGCATGGGGAAAGGTTACCTCCAGCCATTGCATTCCCTGTGGCCACCATCTCTGCAAAGCCAGGTGAGATGCTCTGCATTGTCACATCACAGCTCAAACCTGGCCCAGGCTGGTTTCTTCCCTTCTGAAAGGCGACCCTGTTCAGATCACCAATACCTCTGCGGAAAGGATGAGGTGGCCTGGGACTGTCAGGTCTTGGGTGAAGGCTCAGTGAAAATCAGCCCTGATTCACAGAATTGCTCAGGTTGGAAAAGACCTTCAAGATCATCGAGACCAACCTCAGGGCAGAAGCGAAGACACTTCTCCTACTTAGTACTAGATGTTGGTTATTGAGGAAATGGATCAAGATACAGTAGCACATTTTAAAGAACTTTGCAGATGGTGAGTAGGCTGCGAAGGAAAACCCCGGACACAAAATAATGTAGACAGAGCAAAAGCTTGAAAAAGCAATAAATTTAAGGAAATGATTTCTGAAATCCCTAGGCTGTCTGCATCCAGTCTGACCATATTAAAACGACTCTGCTCTTTCCAGAGCTAAAATACTTGACATGCCTGAAGAAGCCCTACATAAACAGACCAATAAACTTGCTTACATTTTACTTAGCGAGACAGTGATTTGCTGTGGCACTGCACCGTGCGTGTTGGCGCAGCCAGTCACTTTCATTCTTAAATGGAACAGAAAAGAGGAACAGGTAGTGGGAGAGACCATCACAGAAAAAGAAAACAAAAAAACAAACACAGGAAAATGTGTAAAATACCCTAAGAAGCCACACTCTCCAACACCTGCCATCCCTGCTCTGCCTCTACAGGAGAAAGTGATGCCTGAAAAGAACAGCCAGCAAGAAGCAATGGGCATTTCAAAAGAAGAATTCTAGTTTCTTTATCTGGGATTAAAACTTGCAGTTTTGTCTGAAGCACCTTCATGACCTCTCTTTCCAAGCGTTTCAAATGGATATTATTTTTCCATGAGGTGCTCATCATTTGCAGGAGATGGTTGCTTTGGAGAAGCCAGCAGTATGCCAGAAGCTTACCCAGAAGACTACAGTTTGGACATGAATGCAAGGAGGGAATGGCTTTCAGAATTAAAAAAGACTTTTTCCATTAATATTTGGATGTCAAGTGAGTAATTTCACCATGTGGAAGCTACTGCTGGGAAGGGATGTTCATGTGTTAGTTAATGAGCAAAGGTTGTCTAGCCCAGGCAGCCTCTCTGGAACAGACTGGCTGCTGGAGACAGGACAAGTGGAACTTGACTAAAAATAATATGGCCTCAGCCCAGCTTCTGCTAATGAGTCATTTTGGTCTGGGAACTTTTCTTCATTACAGCTGCCTTTAAATCCAAGCATTGACATGCACAGTTGAAGTCTTCAAAGACACAGGAAAGTTAGACACCATTTCCAACACCTCTTTCAAGAACAGGGAGTTCATGTGCTCTGAGCATCAGGCTCCACATACAGAGACTTCTTACTTCAGTGGCACAAGTGCTAGAAATGGCCAAATACTCTCTACAGGCTTTTTCTCCTCAAAAAAAAACCCCTACATCCACAAATGTTTCCCACACAGAAGTTGGGAAAAAAAGAAAAAAAAAAAAGAAAAAAAAAAGAAAAGCAGAAAAAAAAGACAAGCAAAAAAAAAAGACAAAAAAAAAAGACTCTGAATATTCAGTGTCTTAGATGCATGACTGCATGAAGCTGAGGATTTAGGAGAGGAGACCTCCTACAAACTGGAAGGCCACACCTTCAGCATGAGAGAAGAAGATGGCCTCTGTTGCACCAGGGGAGGTTTAGACTGGACACAAGGTAAAATTTCTTCACCAGAAGGGTTGTCAAGGCCTGGAATAGGCTGCCCAGGAGGAAGCCCTGGAGGGATTTAAAAGATGTGCAGATGTGGTGCTGAGGGACATGGTTTAGTGGTGACCTGGCAGTGCGGGGCTAGTGGTTGGACTAGCTGATCTTATAGGTCTTTTCCAAACTAAACAATTCTGTGAATTTCTGCTTGCCAGGTCTGCTTGTAACTCAAATTATTGAATGGTTCTGGATATCTCCAGAGACCTTCTGCATTTCTGCTGGTACAGAGTCATTCCCTGGAGAAGGATTTCTGCTCAGAGAGACCGAGGGGAGAGCATGAGGTGGTACGCTGGATGTTTTCCAGACTGATAGGCCACAAGAAGGATATTGGTATAATCACAAGTGAAAGAGGGAGGGATTGGAATATGAAAAATATGGAAGGAGGGATAAGTTGTGCCAAGAGGAAAAAACATAAAAGTAGGCATTTCTGAGGTAAACACAAGAGGAAAGGATCTTCTAAAACAAGTGGGGTGGGGGAAGAGATGCATCAATGGGTGCTTCTCTGAAAGCAAAGCTGCTTTGACAACCCAGCAAGGAGGGTGCTCTTCTGAAGGCTGTTTGTCAAGCTAGCCTAACATGATGTTTAACGCTCTGATAGTCTAGTGGGGCAAGATCAAGGATGAGGAGACAGAGCAAACTGTGGGAAGGCAGAAGGGATGATATTTAAGTCACAGGTAAGGAAGCCAAAGCTGAACAACACAGATTGAGCAGCAACGGGAGGAGGAAAGCGGCAGAGATGCTCCACGGGCTCCCAAGGTTTGAATATCTGGGCTGAAAGCTACCAGTGCCTATATTCTGTGTACTGGGAGCCGCAGAATGACTTGCAGGAAACCACAGGATCCAAGAGCAGCCACCTTGAGACAGCAAGTCTGTCTGCAGGATCTCTGGGAAGAAAGAAATCCTACCAACACCTTTACTAGAGCCAGTTCTTTGCAGTAGTGACAGGACTGGGAGGCTGAGGACCTCCTCCCAAGCAACAAGAGACTCCCAGAGACCAGCATGACCCATTTTAAGAAAGTTTTGCAGCTATAGAACAGTTCGCAGCTACCCTGTGGCAGACCAAGGTCTGCTCTATCAAGTGTGACTTAACCAAATAATTTTGTTCCCATGATTTAATGAATTCAGGAGTAGGAGGAAAATCCCCGAGTACCTCCTACATTCATCCAAACCTTCCATTTACTTCTGACATCCCTTCTTTCCCTTCTCCCCTTGCCCTCGAGGGCCAAGAACTTTTCCATGCCGTAAGCTGGAAACAATTAAAGCAGAGACAACAGGAAAAACATCCTTTTCAGATTAGTTCACATAAGTAATTGCATTCGTGTTCTCAGCCAAACTGTGGAAGCCAAAAGGCTCCTGGCTTCAGTGACTGCAGGTGGTTCCAGTTATAGTCACCCTCTTACAAGTCAAAGCACAGACTTGTTGCAAGTGACAGCGAGTCTGCTCCTCCGGTAATCATGTGACATGGCTATGATATATCTCACTGACAGAGACGTGGCTATTTAGTCTTCAGGAACAGATTACTAGGACCTGGAGAACGTGGATGGAGTTTATAGTAAACATAATTACACTACTACCTTACAGCGGTGGTACAATCTCTATATAAGGCTCATTTAATGCAAGGTACCTGTAGGTGCAAAATGGAGACTGATGGAGGTTAAAAAATAAAAAAAATCCTCATTAAAATCCAACAGATGAAACACAGAACAAATTCCAGAGTCTTTGGCAGTGTTAAGCTAACAGCAGTTCCAGCCACCGGAGACCAAAACTTTACAGAATGTCTGCATCTGGTCGGCGCAGGGTTGCAAAAGGGCAGGGAATAGTTCACCACCAGACCTTGGGCCATGGCTTGAATGGCCACACTAACGTGAACATGCACTTGCTACCTGGATGGAGCTGCTGCTGTAGGTGTAGCAGTGGTATTCCAGCACTGTGTTATGTATTTAAGCATGTATATTGGTACATTTAAGTACGTATCTATCTATTTAAACAGTTTACTTTGACAGCATGAGCCAAAGCACTTGCAGCTGCACTTCAGCATCATCCCAAGCACAATGCTGAGCTCATCAAAATCAAGTAAGGAGGGACCAAACCAGAGGCTCTTATACCTGCTCTAGGCAGGCAGGGCCATCAAGGAAAGGGCTGCGGGCAGGTTCTGCTCACTACCCATGTCTGCATATCCTTTGAATTCTGGCCCTGCTTAAAAAAAAAAAAAAAACAACAAGGGAAACAGAAAGTAAAGACATCTTTCTACAAGGGAGTGGGCTAGAAGTAGATAACTTGAGAGCATCTATGAATAGATCCCTGGTGGGTGCAGAGCTCTTGCAGAACAGCAGCACTAATACGCTTCTTTGCCTTTGGACCAGTGTGTAGCACATACAAGTCACCAAAAGATGTTACTGTCAGGGCTAGGTCAGCCCAGCAAGATATATATGCCACTGTCCATATAGTTTGCAAGCCCAGAATTATCAGGCTGCTGACTTGGGCTGATGGCCACTGGACTTTTGCCTCTGAGGCTGCCATCCTGTGCTACAGCCTGAGCTGCATGTTGTTGCATGGATGGGAGTAGGTTCAATCACAGCCTCCAGCTGCAGCAGAGCCTCTTTCCTTCAGACAGGTCCAGTTTTAAGAGTTTAATGGGAACTTTGATTAACCAACAAGGTAAACTCTTTCTAGGGGCTGTCCCACTTTCAGCAGGACAACCTCGCTCAGCTAAGCCCCCAGCATGGAGCAGAAAAGCCATCCTTTGCAGAGCAGCTAAAACACCCAGGAATGGGTGTTTCTTCCTCTTTTCCATCCCTATGTAATCAGCTGCCATCCCTGCTGAGCATCTGGTACAGTCCCAGAAGTCAGGGAAGAAAATTATTTTGAGGTAAGAGTCATTGCTTTGGTGATGAAGTATTAGAAGCAGGATGTAAACAAGCATGGGGGGATTTAATCGAGCTTAATTCCCTCTTCCACTATTGCAGCTAGGGAGAGTCTGTGGAATTGGAAGTGATGTCCAGTGCTTAAAGCTGACAAGTTAGATCCCCACACTGTGGAGCCACAAACAGATGTGAACCCATTAGCCTGCATCTCCTGTAAATCTGTAGCAAGTTCTGCCTGAGTGCTCAAGGGATGCCTCCTGTCTGGCCCATCAAGCATTGCACAGCTGGGCAGGCAAGATCCTCTCTTCCAGTCTCCAAGAACCACCCTGAGCTTTGTAAGAAGCAAGCCAGCTCAGATACTCCCCAACATTTAGTTCGCAGCGCTGCCCAAGTCCATACAAGTTGTTAGGAGACCTCCTGGCTCTCATAAGGAGGGCAGAAATGCACCATGCTGCACCTGAGGCGAACTCCTCTTTAGCCTAATCCAGCATGAAATAACAACCTCAGTTTCCTAAGCCCAAGCATGAGCCATTCTGTGGTGGTCTCCAGCTCTTAGCAAAAAACCCACCCAGGATGTAAGAAAGTCTTCTCATTATCACTATGTTGTCAAAGTTCAGTGAATCAACATTTCCCATCAAAGAAGGGTTTCACTGGAAAATTCCTAAACTGAATTTAATTTGCTCCTAAATGCAATAAAAATTCCAGGCTAGCACCTCGAGTGCTGCAGCTCCAGTGCCTGAAGCAAGGTGGAGTGATGCCACCTCAGCAGGGACCTGGCACACCGTGCTTTTGCCAGCTACTTTCCTCTCTCTCTTTATGGACATTCCAGTTTGCCTTTACCTTAAACAACCCCATCTGCAGCAGGCAGCTGTAATTAGACCTGTAGCTTGCTCCTTTTTTCACATCTTGCTGGTCAAGCTGTCGTGGTGATCTCTCAACTCTGAGCTATCTGTAAGCTCATGTTTGGCAGTGGATGGTGCAGGCCAACACCTTCATGATTCAATGTTTGTCTTGGTCTGGAGTGAGTCAGCTTTGCCTTTCAGGACATAGTTATCTACTCCCATGCAGCATTCTCCCTCAAACCCTGAAAAGGAGGCTCCTGGCATCGCTGTTCCTGTCATTCCCTATGAATCATATGGAGGTTGGGAGAAAAGGATCAGACTAGACCCTTATTACTTATTTATTGTAAGATAAAATTAAAAAAAAAAATCAGTAGGAGTCAGGCAATGTCCATCCAAGCTGATGAGCAGAGACTTAAAAGCAACCTGCAGCCCAAAGCTGCACAGCACCCTATTCTGGGAAGAGTCAGGTTCCTTCTAGACCACATTCTTAGAGCTTAGTGGTAGGCAGCCAGAATTTTCTCATCAGTTATGCAGGAAATGGATTTAATTGCTGGCTTTTCAAAACTAGACTTGTAAATATCCCTCCTTGTCACAGCAGTGACATCTGGCCACAGCTTAATTGTTTTGTCTTGCATCTGCATGTTTAAGATGTTGATGAATCGCTGTGGACAGTCTTCTGTGGAAGACATTGACCGTGGAGACATCAGAACCTAAACAAGAGTCACAGGGCAGCAGACAGCAAAGATCTGAGGCTGTTCCAACAATGCTGAGGCACAAAGGAAGGGAAACACAGACCACATTGCCTTGTCTATGTGTGCAAGATCCATATCAAGCCTTTGATTAACCTTTGGGTAAAAGCTTTTGACAAAACCATACCTCTGGAGGTAAGGTTTGTGTGGAGGAGCAATCAGTTGAGTACCCCAGCCTTCCACTAGTGATCTGTATCTAAAAGTGCATCAAAGAGCTCAGAGGCTTACCCAGGGGCAGTGAAATGCCTTAACTGCTTTTTCAAGCCTCACTTGGCGACACTTGAGGCTCTTCAGTATTAACTAGGAATAAGACAAAACATTTCTCTGCTAACATGTGTCCCTCCTGACTGCCTACACATCTGCAGAGGCTCAGAGGCACATTTCTTTCCCACTAAGTGTCTGCTTTAAATTAGACTCAGAAACTTGTTCCAGATACCAGAAGGTGGAGAAGTTGTGACTCATTCTCCATCATGCCTATTCCAGCCCAGGGCAGCCTGGTGCCTCCTGTCAGGCAGGGAAAGGAAAACCCAGTGATGCTTTAAAGGGTATGGCAGGAGGGTGCTGCAGCAACAGGGAGGTGCCAAGGAGTCTGCGCATCACGTGTATAATCAGCCAGGACTTACAAGCAGAAGTCAAGCCACTGATGCAGCTGATTCCAGGTCTAGAATAGATGCCCACTTTCTGCAACAGGATGAACACACATTTCTGAGCAATTCCCAAGGGAAAAGTCACTCAAGCATGGCAGACTGTACCTTGAACTAAGGGAGATTCATCAGTAAAGGGAGCTGGAGGATTAATTACGTGGTGACAAGCAACTAGTGAGATACCCTGTTTAAAACCCTTGCAATCAGGAACATTAATGTGGATACTATCCAAAGGTTCCCACCTTTCTTCTCAGCTGTTGTGGTGTCTTTTCAGCTGCTGAAATATGCAACTTGGATTTCCAGATAGTATCTGCAGTGATGGCATGAAAAAAAAAAAAAGAAAAAGAAATTGCAAAGAGTTATTTTCTCTTATGTGTGGGGAAAGCACAGGCAGGATTACTGCTGATAGCACCTGCCTGCAGAAGGAGACAGAACCCTTTGTTCTGCCCAATGTGCAATCCTTTCAGGGTGCCTGGGTAACTAGTAAGGATGACCAAACCTAAAAGCAAAGAGTTTAGCAGCAACCCATAGAGGTGATCAGCAGGATGGAAAGCAGGATTTTTAGAGATGAGACTCCTGAAGTTTTCTCATTTAATGAATTTCTGGATAGCAAGCTGGCCATGTAGAGCACCACATTCCTAAGGAATCACAGAATGGTGGGGTTGGGAGGGAATTCTGGAGATCATTGAGTCCAACACCCCTGCCAGAGCAGGGTCACCCAGGGCAGCCCACACAGGAGCAGATCCAGGTAGGTCCTGGAAGTCTCTAGAGAAGCTGGCAGGGAACTCTGAGCGTCATGGATGTCTCTGACCATCCATCCAGCAACTCTCCCATTCATCCCACACTGGGCTGAGACCTTCCTTCATCATAATAAAACCGAGTGCTCACAGGGGTGCCCACCTAGGTGCTCTATTTTCCACCCAAAATTAAACCAGATAGAGTCCATTCAAGTAGAAAAGCTATGAATAAATTTGCTGCTGAACTCTGCATTTTATACTGTAATAAAGCCTTCCTGAGCTCCTACTATTATCAGCCACTAAAATTTACAGGAATCCTTAAAACTTCATTTCCTTGTACAATCTTTTAGCCTCTTCAGATGCATGCTGCTCACCAAAACCCACTCAGACAGGGTACTGCTATTCATCCTCTATAACTGAGCTCGGCACTCACCATTGACTGGTTTCAAAGAGAATTAACTCATAAAAGTGAATAAGGATTTGCTACCAACAGCCAGAAGTTAAACAAAAATATTCTCATCATTAGTAAGCTCTTCTCTCTCCATTAAGGTACCATAATAAAGAGAGTTTAATCAAAAAAAGGAGCTCATAAAAATATTTGTATATGAAGGTAATAGTGGGGATAGTAGAAACAGAGCTATCTTGATAATTCATTCTTCAAAAACCTCAAGGTTTTTAGCTCTGAAGATGCTTGAACTGAAGAATACAATTGCAGACTTAATACACACAGAGGCTGTTTACTTTATTTCATCTCCATTTGCATATCACTGACATGGATCAGTTTTTAAAAAGCCTACTAAAGCCTTTTGCCTGAAGATGAAGCCAGTGAATTCACAAGTGGCAAAAGTTGTTTAAAACAGGGAATTCCACAAAGATTTAGCGTTACATTTTTTTCCATGCTTTAGTGCTCCAAAATACTGCCTCAATAATGAATGAGCAGAAACAAGAAAGTCCTTTGAGAGACCTTGAGGGATGGAGGGGAATAAAAAGCCCAAAACATGAAACGCAAGACAAACCAAGGCCCCTTTCCCTCAGGTGACCACTGTTCCCACCAGCCTCATCCTTGGCTCATTACTTGCTGTTCAAATTCTGGTGGGGTTTTTTTTTTTGTTTTAGGATTATTTGGGGGGGTGAGGGGGGAGGGGTTGTTTGTTTTGGTTTGGGTTTTTTGGGTGTTTTGTTCATTTGGGGATTTTTTTTGTTTGGTTGGTTGGTTTGGGTTGGTTTGTTTGGGTTTTTTTTCCTTGAAATTACATTAAACAAGAGCTTAAAACACCAGTCCCCTGAGACCGAGAGCAGGTACAATGTGCATACCGCTACTGGAAACTCCCCGAGGGGCCCTTCCCTGTTGTGAGACAGTCCTAACGTAAAGGCTGTACCATTGCTCAGGGCTGTCATGTCATACAGCACAACAGCTTGTGTTGAGCTATAACCTCATTCTGTTTCAAAGCCACCTTCTATATGACTGGGCAGACCTACGACTTATAGAAAATGACCTGTTTGGAAGGACTAAGGCTTTAAGAAATCATTAATTTCTCTGTGGATACAAAACAGCAGAAGCCTGTTGCTGTTTAGGCGTTTTTTTTTTTTCTTTTATAAATACTTGTCTTAGCTACAGTTTACTTTTCCCCTGCTTAGAAACGTGGAAAAAGTTTGTTCAGCTTAAAATTTCCTGTTTGGCGTTAGCAGCCGCTGGCTCTAATATTTATAAATATTTCAGCAGACATTTCCAGGGGAATCTGGTTACGATTCAACGGCGAGTGACGGGGCTCTGCAGTCCTTCCCTGCCAGGCAGAGCTTGTGCTGCCCAAGGTGACACACGAGAGAAGAGGGGTCACTGCTTAGTGAGCATCAGCAGCCAGCAGCGTAACTTTATGGGGGGCCTGTTTTCAAACAGGCAAGTGAAATCACTGGCTTGTGGTATCCAAATTTAGTAGCTCAGGAGGAACATTTGGTCAGCAGGACGGGGACCACCTCCTCTGAGCATTACTCATTGTGCTTCCCTCGCTCCCTGATGCCCTTGAGCATCCCCAGGTTGTATGGTGCAGAAACACACTTCTCCACACTGAGCATCCCTCCCTGCCCTTCAGCCCTGCACATCCCAACATTTCATGCTCTCCCTGGTTACACCCAGCCTCAGTTTTCCCCAATTTTTATTTTTTTTTTTTTTAACAATTTACAATTTCCCCCCAGTTGTAAACGTGACCTAAAGCTAAGCAAGCCAGACTGAAGGGCAGAAAGAAGAGCCTAGATGAAGACAGTCTGATTTCCCAGGCACATCTGCCCATGGCTTTCTGAAACCTTCACCTCTGCTGAACCAAAGCCAGGTCTTTTCCCTCCAAGCAGCCACCACCTCGCTTCAGGGCTTGCTGGGACCAATTTCTTCTCATCTCTTTTAAAATAGCCTCTGGTATGATCGGGGTTGCTCTAGTACTTCAAAAAAATGCCTTCAAACATCTCAGTATCTCCTTGGACTCAGACAGGTTTTCGCACAGTTTATGGTCACTATCCTGCACGCACGTGCTTTCACCCCCTCAGTGCATCACCCAGTGATGGATAAAGCAGGAGAAGGAGAACATGGTGTCCCAATGAGCCAGCTCACTCTGAGGAGTCAGGAAGCCCACTAAACAATGAGACAATGATACTGCCTCAGAAACCACCAACCCAAAACAGCAGCTGCCCTTTTTACTGTAAAGGTGCTTAGCAGGGGAGAGATTACTCAGAAGAAAGGCAAGTGGAGAGGACACGTGTGCCAGTGAGGTGCTTTCCCGCAGACTGTGTTGGTTTTTTTTACCTCCTTACTACACCTTGCCTTCTCACTGTGTAAAGTTGTGGCAGACCCATAGCCTCTCCACTGTGGCCCAGCGACACCAGTCACAGAGCCAGGGGCAGCTGGGACTCTGTGGCAAGCACAGTTCCCAAGCCCAGGCAGTCAGGTGTAAATAAACATCGTTCCTGCCCTGTTTGCACACCCAGTAGAAGACATCTCCCACATCTTCACCAGGAGCTCCTTGGGCACAGCACAGGACCATGTCTGAGCCTGCACAGCTCAGCCAGTCCTACTGTGGTTCAGGGCTCTGTGCTGATGCAGCTCACAGTGGACCACGACTCAGAGGCCTCTTGGAGCTTCATGGGCATTTCAGGAAAGCTTGAAGCACAGGTCATTTTATTACTCCTTCCTTACACTTCAGGGTAACAGCAGCAAGAATTTAAGGTAGAAGCAGCCCCAAAGAAGAAAGCCCATAAACAATTCTGCAGTCAAAAGCTTTTATGGGAGAAGTGACTTAGAAGTTCCTCATTTGCTGTTTTGACATTACAAGAGGGGAAAAAAAATATGCTGAGCAAATAAAAGGCATAATTGCGCAGCCTCACCCCCAGTCTGTTTCCGGCCCTATGCAACAACACCATGAACTTCTTGAAGAGCAGCATTTCCTGAACCTCAAGTGCTCGCAGATGGTGTTGTCCTGGAGCACTTTCTGCTGATGCTCCTCGATTCCCTTTGCCTTGCGTGACTACTCTGTGGCTTTGGTTTGTTTATTCCATTTATTTTTTTTTCCCTGCTCGTTAGTTACAAGCTAAGGAAGGGAACCAGCCACTTTTGCTGGTTAAATGACTTGCTGGTGACAGTGAGTGTCTGTGGGGGTGATTAATGGGGTGCGTCACTGCCATTCACAGGAGTGAAGATTGCAAAATTGGGTCCCTTTAGCTTGAGGGCAGGGACAGATGTACCTTTGGCAAGGCTGAATCTGTAAATAGTTCTATCTGAGCACTTTGAGGTCTACATGGTAGGAAGGGGGAAGGATCTGTTACCTGTCTAGGAGTAGGACCAGAGACAAACCTGGTAGGGTACCCAGTCCAGCCAGAGCCACAGCCCAAACGCTGAGATGCCCACCATAAACCAGTTCCAAGCTGGAAGCCAATCACCACATGAGCCCATCCAAAGCCGTGAACACCACTGACAGCAGTGATACTTTGACAAGCAGTTGCTGTTGCACACTTCAGGGAACCCGAGGTGGCCATGAGCATCCTTTCCACTGGATGCTCAGCCACCTCCACCCACAGCTGGAGCCATACCCAGAACACACACCATGCTGGGTATGGGTCCCACCCTTATCACAGCCTTCAGACTGTGATTAAGGCTGATTTTGTAACATTAAAGTCACAACTGCTCTCACTGTCACCATGACACTTCATCCTGTGGTTCTTCATGAAGGTGGGTAACTCCACAAGTGCTGCATGTACAAAGTGTTGTAATATTTGGGGGTTCTATGGGTTTTTCACGTAACAGTCACTAAGATAGGTCACATATCCCAGCAGTAAACTTTGAAAGAAAACTAGAAAAGACCTACACGAGAGCACTGGTGGAAATCCTGAAATCAATTAACTCATCTTCCTGCTTCCACAAAGGCAGAAACTCAAACGCCCTCAGAAGACCTCTAGGTTTTGGACAAATGTTTTTGAAACAGGAGGAGATCTTGATTCTTCTCCCAAAAGGAACAGCTAAAATAGAACCAGCTTTGCATTTCTCAGGTAACAGGGCTGGTTGCACAAGTTGCACATTTAAAAAAAAGAATTTTATATGAAGGTGCGACTTCAGAATTCCGATGAAGTCCTGTTGGAAGGGCTGACTGAACAGAGAAAGAAGAGACAGGAGACAAGTCAAAAGCCTAAGAGGCAGCCAAGCTCTCTGAAAAGCTGCAGAGAAGTTGAGGGTACCTGTACCAGGAAAGAGAACAGCCTGGGCCAAGTCATAACAATTCAGTGAAGAATTTTCCAGTGTGCCATGAACAGCAGCACCCAGCAGACAAACCCCATCACTTTCCTTTCCAGGAGATAACTGATCCTTAGGAAGATTATTCTCCCTTAGCAGGAGGATGCCTTCACATGCAGTGCTGTGTGACTCACTGGCCACTCGATACCCCTGTGCTCTTGCACCACACAACTCCTCCTAGGACAAGTGCTGAGCTGTTGCAAAGTAATCAATCGTAAAAATATCACAAAACAGTAAGGCATCATTCATTGCTGGAAAGTTATTTCCCCCCTAAATATTTTTCTTTGGGGAATTTACAGATTGCTGAAAAAAATCTCTCAAATGTGTCACCGAAAAGGACTCAAAATGAAAAAAAAAACCCAAAACAAACCAACACAAGAGTTGCCTGAGCTACAGCTGGATGCCTCCAATACCAATTGCTCCTCAGAGCCTATCTTTCAGCAGCAGTAATATTGCCTTCAGTTTTTCTTTTTGCTCCTCCTGAGACAAGAGCTGTCAGGTGCAAGGAATTCCCAGTAAATCACGTGTGGAAACAAGCATTTGTGTACGGCAGAACAGCGGGGAATACAATTTCTTCCAGCAACAGCACGTGGGTGGCTTCACCCCTGCCTTTGGGCTTGACTTTCAGAGGTCAGCCCTCTGCAGCACATCTGGCTGCGATGCTTTGGCTTCATTCAGCCCTCTGCCTGACCTTTGACGCACGCAAAGGCTTTTGCCCTTCCACCTTTCACATGATGATGTGCAGGGAGATGCCATCACCCACCTCCTGGCCCTCCCAGCATGAACACACACAGCCCCCCACCAAGCCCCAGCATTTGGGGCAGGTCAACTCCAAACCTCTTTCCTAAGCCAAGCAAAAAGTGCTTGGAAATTTCCACGATCCTGAAAGAGCACATGTTTTCCACCACAGCGCTGCATGCAAGATCTCTCCTGGGACAATGCACAGTGCTGCTTTTTCTCTTCCTTTAAATATATTTGCAGAAGGCCACCAGAAAGGAAAAGAACTTTCTAGAAGAACAGCACCTCTGGCTCTTGTCTCAAGATGTAAATGAGCTAAACCACCACACTGACCTTCGCAAAACACACCATTTCCATTCAATGTTTTGCTTTTCCAGCCCTTCAGAGGTGCTGCTTTCTTTTCACTGCTCCAACCCAGGAGAGCACTGGTGCTCAGCTGCCACAGGAGCTGCTCACCAGCAGCAGCCCAGCCGTAGTCATTGGGCATCAGTAGGATTTCAGGACTCTGAGCACACAGCTGTATTTTTCCTAAATGGATTTCTACATACATTTAATTATTTTGTTGAACTGGAGCCACTGCAAGTGAAGGAATCGTCACTCTAGAAAAGTAAACAAGGGCAACTGCACATTCCTGCAAATTTGCAATAGAAAAAACACTCTTGACTCTGAAGGAGGTGGGGGGGAAGCAAGATTCTCCTCCAAAAGGCTCTTATTTGCTCTTTTTGCTCCAGCCCTGAAGGGAGCTCCTGCAGAGGACAGCCCTGGTTCAAGCTCCCTGTATCACACCCCCAGATGCTCTGGGTTTCAGGGGGAAACACTCTGACAACATGAGAGCCCAGTACCTAATGGTGCAATATGGTTCTGTGCTAACCACCCTGTGGTATGTGCCCTGAGAAGGCCAATTCTAAACACTGCTGATCTCAAAGCTGCCCCAGGGACTCTACAGTCACAGCAGCCTGGATGCTCACCCACCAAAGCCTTTCTCAGGCTTTGCTTCTTGCCTGTCTGGAGACTCCTGGAGCTGTGGGGTGGGATGGGGTGTGCACACAAGGGCCCCGAGCTCCTCCATCCCACCACAGCCCCCTGCTGGGATATCCCTTGGGTTCCCACACCCAGCTAGGCTCGTGGGAGCTCTCTGCCCCTTGGCCAGTACTTCCCCAGGAGAGTTTTGTTTCTCCTCAGCACCAGCAACTTCCTTCTTCCTTTCACTTCCACCTTTTGTCACATTAAAAAAAAAAAAAATTCTTTAGAAAGTGACAGATATGTTTTATATTCCCAGCATCTCAGCACTCCTCATTTCCCCATCTTTCAGCTGCCCTCCTCTTGCTTCCTCCCTTTGCACCCCTTGAAGGCTGGAGAAATAAATCTCTCTCCCCTTGGTGGGACAACTGCCAGCACCCACCCTCGCTTCACAGGGTAAGGTAAAGGGATGAACATCCAAGAAGGAAAACATCCCCAAAATGTCATTGAACCAGAGAGATGCAGCCCCTGGTGATCAACTAGAGCAGCTCAACCCTTGCCCTTGATCTCAGCCATCTGGGTAACCCTCCCAGAGCACAGTGGGGTGAGAAACCAACTTGGAGCAGGAAAGGGAGGGAATTAAGTCATCTCAAGAGCTTCCAACAACCAGACTCATCATCTGGAGACAGCAAAGCCCTGAGGGGCTTCCAAGCAGAGAGTCTGTGGGAAGGCACCCTGGGATAGCTTCCCAGGATGTGGGATCCCAGGGAAATTTAGAGCCAACACAAGAGGGACACCAGCCTTAGATCTGCAGCACTGTGAGGAGCAGCTGCTGGCACCCCACAGCAGCTCAGAGGATGAAGAAGGCAGCAGGAGGAGGCCTGCAAGAGAGCCAGGGAGGAGAAGCAATGGGAGAGAGCAAAACAGGAATTGCCTTGAAGGGATAACCCACCTCTATCTACTATAGCCTCTGCTGGGACTGGTAATCCCAGTATCCCTCTCAGAGCAAGCCTAGCAAAGTCAGGCCATGTGCAAAACACGAAGGAGATCATCACCGCCTCACCACCAGCCCCGACATCTGACCATAAATCACGTAGGGGAAAGCAGGACTATCTTGCCAGGATGTGAAAACTGCTCTCAGCAGCTGGGACCTCTTGCAGTTACTAAGCATGTCTACCCAAAGTTTCCTCTACTCCCATCTACTCATTTGGCAAAGAAACACTTTATTAGTCATGAGGCCAGATACTAAGAAGGTACCAGCAAGAGGTACTCACCTAGATGAGGATCAGATCTACTTTCCACCTTCCCAAGTTGTGAAAGACTTCCTATCACTTGAATTACGAAGCATCAAGGAGGAAAAAAA